>JARQOD010002370.1:0-23058 GCA_033576555.1 Oophaga sylvatica
ACTGATCCGGGTTACCTCCTGTATTTTTCCAGAGCTGCATCCTTTTTTGGTGCTTTCCTGTTAAAAATTAATTTTTGACCGGGGTTTACATCCTTTTAACTCCAAGCGCACCACTATTTTTGGGGGCCCCCTTGTTCATACATTATATCCTGGTTACCTCCGTTTATATCAAACTGCACCATATTCTGCGGTCATCCTGTTTCAAAATTTTTCATTAGATCCTGGTTAATCCGATTATACCCCGGCGCATCATATTTCTGGGCATCACGGGTTTTTCTACTTTTCTGTTGGTTCCTCCTTTATTTCTAAACGCACTCACTATTCTCGGGGGGTCACTTGTCATAATTTAAAATTTCGCCTAGTTTAAATCCTTAACTCCAACGCCTCACTTTTGCGGTGCAGTACTGTGTAAATACTTTTTCATTCTTTTTTCCGAATTCATCCTTATTTACTCCAACGCACTCATATTCGTGGGTCACTGTTACATCCTTTTATGACCTATTACCCCCCTTTTTTTCCCAAAAGCCCATCACTATTTGTGGTGCGTCACTTTAATACTTACATTATTCCGTTTAAATCCTGTTTTTTACTCCAAGTGCCTCCATTTTGGTGCTCCTGTTACAAAATTTACTGACCCCGAGTTCCCCCTGTATTATCTCAAAAATGCACCATATTCGGGGGGCAGTCACTGGTAATTTTACATTATGTCCTTTAAAATCTTATTTACCCAACGCATCACTTTTGGGGGCCCTCACTTTTACATACATTATTTTCCTGATTCTCCTTTTTTAAACCCCAACGCTCACATTCTTGGTCCCCTTTGTCAACTTTACATTATGACCCCATTTAAAATCGTTTATATCCAAGTGCACTCCTATTCTTGGGGGCAGTCACTGTGAATAATTACTTTACTGTCCGGTTCATCCTGATTATACCAAAGGGGGCCACTCACATTTGGGGCTCACTTTACAACTTACTTCTATCCGGGGTTAATCCGTTTAACCCAGACCCCACTCCTATTCTGCTGGTGCATCACTGTTAATACTTATGACCTAGTTATCTTTTTATACCCCCAACCCCACCACTTTCTGTGGTGCAGTCATTTTAAATTTTAAATTACATTATGTCCGGGTTAACCGTTTAACTCCAAATGCACTCACTATTTTGGTGCAGTCCTGTACAAAATTTTCTGATCTGGTTCCCCCTGTATTTTCCCCAGAGCTCCCATATTCGGGTCAGTCACGTGTAATATTTCATTAGATCCGGTTACATCCTTTTTTCCCAAGCTGCCTCCTATTCTGCGGTGCGTCACTTGTCATAATTCATTTACCTGTACGATCTTTTAATCCCTGCCTCACTTTTTGGGGTGCACCATGTGTACATACATTACATTACTATCGTTTTCCCCTGTTTTTACCAAGCTGACTAAATTTTTGGGGGTGCAGTCACTTTAAAATTTTACTTTTTTTCCTGGTTACCCCCCTGTATTATCCCCAAGCGCAACTATTTGCTTTTTCAGTCAAGTTACTACATTACTTTTATGATCAGTTACACCTTATTAACTAAATCGCCTTAGAAATGTTCAAGTGACCGCAACATATTTGCCCCGGGGCTGACCTGAACGTGTTACCCCAGTGTCGTTGTACTGATTCCCCCCCTGAGCCCCCCTGTTTGGACCCGCAATATGAGCGAACCCCCAGCGCCCCTGACAAGTTATAGTTGTAGGGATGCGGGTGCATCATTATGTGGGACCGGGTAATAGTTCGGTCGGCGGGACACCGCACAGCTCTATCGAGGAGTCCCACCTGTAGTGACCTTTTCCCCTGGGAACAATAATTAATTCCCCAAAAGTATCACTTCCCCCCCTTTTCCTTAAATTTAATCATTCTTGGGGTTTTAAGCTAATCCGCATTAGCTGCATGTTGGCTGAAAGGATTAAAAACCCTTTGTGAAGGTTAACGGGGGCCCCTACGGGGGCGGATAGGTAAATATTGTTGTTTTAATTTTTTTTTATACAAACGGGTTCGCTGGATTCCCAGTTAATAAAGATGGTAAAAAAAATGTTCTTTATTGCTTAAAATTATTTATTATTAAGTGTGTTTTTTTTATTTTTCACAGATAAAATTAGAGTTGTCAATTAAATCTAATTTTTAAAACCGGGGTTAAATCCCTTTTAATAGCAATGTGGCTTTAACCCCTTTTAACCCATTCGCCCCGCTAGGGCAATGGAATAGACGGGTAAGTGCCAGAAAGGGCGCTTTAATTATGATTTGCCTTTTCTGGGGGGGGGGAAGATGTTATGCCGGGGGGGCACAAAATAAATGCACCCCCCGGGTTTTTTATCTGCCCCACTCGTGGTTTTTCTGTTTTTTAGAAAAAAGCGCGGGAGCCACGTTTTTTTTTTTAACGATTTACCCTTTTTAATTAACCCCTACATTGTGAAATTTTGACCATACACTCATATAATTTTTAAAAAAACCAATATCAAATACAAAAAAAGACATGGTTAATGTATAAAAAACATGTGTCTTTTTGTGGGTAGAATTTTAAAAAAAGCGCAATTGTTTTGGGGGCTATTATACTATGTAAAATCATAACATAAATATATGTTTAATTTTTAATTTCCTTTATTTAAAGTCAGACCAAATTTGGACACCCTTCTCATCAAAATTCTTCTGTATTTTAAGACTATAAAAAATTGTAAATTACACTGAAGGCATCAAAACTATAATTTCACATGTGGAATTATAATTACACTTTACAAAAAAGGTGAAAAGCTGAAAATATGTTTATATTCTAATTCTTCACCTTTTGCTTTGATTACGCTTTGCACGAGAAAAGGGAACGGTGACCTTACTGCCTGGTTCCCACCGTGAAGATGGAGGAGGGGTTTGATGATGTGGGGGTGCTTTGCTGGTGACACTGTTGGGATTTATTCTGAATTGAAGTGGTGAGCGGTCCAGCCACCCAACCTCTCGATTGGGTTCGGTCGGGTGTCTGTGAGGGCCAGGTCATCTGGCGTAGCAACCAACACTCTACTTCTTGGCAAATAGCCCTTACAAGCCTGGGGGTGTTTTGGGGCATTGTCCTGTTGAAACTAAATGATGGTCCAACTAAACCAAACCGGTGTAAAGCACTGCTGCAAGCTTGGTAGCCATCTGGTTCACTAGCCTTCAATATAATAATCCCCACAGGTCACCACAAAGAACCCACACCATCAACCTCCTCCTCCATGTTCAGTGGGACCGGCTGTAGAGTCCCCGTTCCCCTTTTTTTTTTTTTTTTCCTGCAAAGAAAATCAAGAAAAGGTGGTACTTTGAAGAACCTAGAATATAAACATATTTTCGTTGTTTCACCTTTTTTAAGTTAATGTTTAAAAATTTCCACATTGATAATTATGTTTTGATGCCCTCATGTGATTGTACAATTTTCTGTGATAAAAAAAAAAATCGTTGTGGAAGGTGTCCAAACTTTTGGTCTGTACTGTATATTATTATTTTTTTACATTTAATTGCGCCATTTTTCCTGGGCTTTACTTTTGAAAAGGGAAAATTTAGACAGACAATAAGTGTGCTAGACAAGGGACCCAGTACAAAGGAGAGGGACCCTGCCCGCGAGGGCCACTTACAGGGATGGGTGAGGATACACTGGAAAGGGAGAGTGGTCGTGCGTGGTTCAGTAGACTGAGGATCATTCAGGTTGTGCTTGTCGAACAGGTGGGTCTTCAGGTTCTTCTTGAAGGTTTCCGTTGTTGGTGAAATTGGTTTTGCGGCAGAGAGTTCCGAAGGGGGGGAAGCCCTGGAAATCTTTATACGGTTTGGGAAAGAAAGGATGGGGGGGAGTGGAAGGGATCTTAGGGATGAAGTTGGTGGGGTGAGTACGGAGACCAGTCAAAGTATGGAGGGAAGGTTGTGGTGGCTTTGTAAATGGTACCCTTGTAAGGCCACGCAGTCCCTGGAGGATGGTGGAGAGTACTTTAATGCTCTTAACATTCATTTCAACACACACTTAGACACGCCCCAGGATATTAAATGTAGTCACATCATCAGTTAGTTAGTTGTCGTTCAGAGTTCAGTTTCCCTGTCGGAGAAGAGGAGGATTGATTTGCAGTCAGAAAGGGAGTCCAAAAGGTGAGCCAATCACCTCGCTGGTCAAGCTGTGCCCACTGAAGCCAGATGAGACACTTATTAAGAAGAAAGAAGTGAGTTGCGATTTCTTATCTCTGTCTCAAAACGTGAAGGTTCAAGACGTGCTCCTCCTAAAGTTACTGAGAGTCTGGCAAAAGCTCAAGAAAGGAATTAAAAAGGGAATGATTTTTATTAACCTGTAAGTGAAAATTTATGCTCCACGGGACAAGGCGAAAGGCACAGTGTAAAATTTAGTGCAATAGGTTGGAGAATCCGCCTTGTCACGGTCACTGGGCCGAAGCATCACCAAGCTCCACCGGTGGTAAAAACCCAGAGGCTTACCGGCCCCTTGGTAACGGAAGCAGCCCCTAAATAGTCGGTGTAACTGGGGTCAGGGGGGTGAGGACCTTGAGTCCCTTTCAGGACAAATAGGAATTCACTCTCCACAGGAAGGCTCGACCACAAAACTGATGGGGTACAGCTTTGGAATGTGGGTTAAAAAAAAAAAAAAAAAAAGGGAACTCGCTTCATGTGGTTGGACTATCTTTGTAAAGTAAGGGGCCCTAACTTGTCACTGCTTCCGAAATAACATCTCCTTGATCGCCTCCCTGGGGGCCTTTCCACTTACAAGTAAAGGTATGGAAAGAAGCTGACCGTTAGATGGTTTTTACTTCTGCGCACAACCCTGCCTTAACTAAACCTAGGAAGGTCCCACTTAGGGGCCCATCACTGCCTCCCATCCCCTCAGAATTACCAGCGTGGTACAAATACCGAGACTACGGTGCGTCACGAACTTAAATTATCTTCCCTTAAATATTTCCCCAACTAAAGCCAAACCCGCCAGGGCCACAGACCCCGGGCCCCCGCTACCTGTGACAAACCCCATGACTTCCCCTGGGCTCGGTTCGGTACCCCATTGCCCGGTAACCCCATTGTGGTGGGGGGTCGAACAAAATTTGGGTCACGAACAGGATGCGAAACTCGCAAAATTGCGAGCCCTGTGGGCCTATGGAATTGTTTTAGTGAAAAAAACTGTTTGCACTTTTGGCGCCAAAAATCACCATCTTTTCGCCATATTCGCGCTCGGCGCTGGAGAAGAATTTGGGCGTACTTCGTGGGGTGTACCCCCCGTGGGCGAAAAAAGCCTCCCTCTCAAAGTGCTTTTACAACATCATCCTCCCTACAGAAAAAAGGAGGTCCGCCCCTCTTCACCTTTCCTGCAAGGAGGAGGAGAGAAACCCGCCTCCAGAAGAGACCGGACGTTCTGGAGGAAATGAGAGAACCTCTGGAACTCGGAAGCTGAGTGGAGCCAGCAGGGAAGCGGAGGAAAGGGAGGCCCCGTGCCCCACCAACGCACCACACCGGACCATCGTGGTCCTGCACCTCGCAAGCATTGCTGGAAGTTACAGAAGAAAATGCACGACTAAGAAAGATGATTTTGCCACAACCTGGATTTGAGGAGATCGAGAGACCCGGCGTACCCTGGAGCAGCGGGGCTGTGGGACGCGGTGATCTCTCCCTTCGTGACCCCCTAGTCTGGAGTTACCAAAACTTCTGCTGCCCAAGGCGAAGGAGCAACCGGAGGCTGCCCCGAAAGTACCGATCCTGATCCCACGGTTGAAGCGGTGGAGGCAAGGAGGTTGAGGAGGTACCGCCAGTTCCGGAACCCCGCCCGCCAGGAGGCCGCAGCAGATGATCGATCCCGATAGGGACACCGGAGGGGTCCTGTCCTCGTTACCAGACGTGGACTGGGACGAGATGGGCGCCTGGATGACGTCGCCTATACCGCCCAGTGGGAATGTGAGTGGCAGCGTCGTGAGGAGAAACAACAACGCCGCAGGAGGAAAGGGGAAGGCAGAGGAACGACATCGGCAACATGCAGAGTGATCGCGGACAAGAAAGTGTCCGTCGAGAAAAGGTACTCTGGGGAACCGCGGCGGCAGGGGGTGTGTGACTGAGTTCCAGCTCCGGAGGGCTGGGGCTTCATCAGGGAACCGGGCCTCTACCCAGGGGTCTTTGTCAGCAGACGTGATGTAGAATCCACCTACCGAAAGGGTCATCCCGGGAGGGACTTAGTTAATGGAGACATTGTCACATATACACGCACTGGGGAATGAAGGGATGGTATGCCCTTAACGTCCCCAATCGTCCGTGACCCCGCCCCCGACGCAGGTAACGTCACCACTACCGCAGCGTCCCGTCTCCAGCTCAAACAGCACCAGGTCGTGCCCCAGCATCGCCCCTGCAGGCTCCTCGCAAATGGAAGTAACGTCTACCTACTCTACATTATCTAGTCATCCTTCTACATCGCAACTTGCGACCCAGTTTCCTCAATCTATACACGATCAATATCGCTAACTGTAACGCAAATTGAAAACCAATTGGTGTCTTGCGGGGAGAAAGTACCCGTTGCGCCCCTAGAGGTTCGACAGAACTGTGGCGACCAGACCTAAAAAGCAGCGCACGACTTTTTTAGTAATGGGATCTAGGGACCATCGCATTGTTCCAGCCCCCGGGATGGAAGTGTCATTGAAGTCAAGAGAATGTGAAGAACGGTAGGACCCAGACAGGGTTTACCGCAACTAAGAAGATGTACATAAGTTTTATAAAAGTGAAAATGTTTTGCACAAGTTAAATGAGTATATAGTGTTTATATATATTGCCAAAGTAGAATCCCCGGCTGGGTAATCAGATAAAAAGTTTTTGCACTTTATTGTGATGTGATTTGTATAATGTGTTTTCTCTTATTATGGACTCAGAGGCTGAGGACGTGCCAGCCCAGAACTTATCTGTAAATAGTTGCACCTAGTGCATTAACTTGGTTTTACATAAAACCACCACAACTACCTCTGAATACAAAACCCGTGTGGTGTGGGCACTGAGTGAGGTCTGCATTCGGATGTCCTGCAGCCCACCCAGGACCCACGTGAAGGTTTGGTGCGGGTCCTTCACAAGCATATTGTCTATTTATATGAAAAATGTTATTTAATATTGTATTTTTCTATATATTAATGTTTTGTTTTCAACGTTCAAGACATCCTTACCTCCCGGATGGGACGAATTAATGTTTAATGTTGATGTTTAATGCATAAACAAAATTGTCTCTTTGTATTTTACAGCCGGGAGTGCTGTCTTTTACCATGGGGAATGTGTAGCCTGGTGTAAGGCACACGCAGTACCCTGGAGGATGTGTGGGAGATAGCAGTTTAATGCTCAATGAACATTCATTTCAACACACACTTAGACACGCCCACAGGTATATATAAAGTGTAGTCACATGCATCAGTTAGTTAGTTAGTCGTTCAGAGTTCAGTTTCCTGTCAGAAGACAGAGGAGGGATTGATTGTGCAGTTCAGAAAGTGGAGTCCAGTAAAGGTGAGCCAGATCACCTCAGCCTGGTCAGAGCTGTGCCCCACTGATAGCCAGACTGAGACACTTATTAAAAGAAAGAAGTGAGTTGCAGATATACTTCAGTCTCCTGTCTCAAGGACAGTGAAGTTCAAGACGTGCTCCTGCTAGAAGATTACTGAGAGTCTGGCAACAAGCTCAAAAAGGAATTAAGAAAGGGACTGACTTTATTAACCTGTGAAGTGAGAAATGCTTATGCTACCAGCGTGGACAAGGCGAAAGGCACAGTGGTAGAAATTCTGAGTGCAATAGGATTGGAGAAGTCCTGCACGTTGTCACCGGTCACTGGAGACGAAGCATCACCATAGCTCCACGCATGGTGGTAGAAACCCAGAGGCTTACCGGACCTTAGGTAACGGCAAGCAGCCCTAAATATGTCGGTACGTAACTGGGGTCAGGGGGAGTGAGGACCTTGAGTCTCTGCAGGACAAGATAGGAATTCAAGCTCTCTCACAGGAAGGCTCCGACCACAAAACTGACTGGCAGTACAGCTTTGAATAGCTGGAGTTAATAGAGGGAACTACGCTTCATGTGGTTGGACTCATCTTTGTGAAAGTAAAGGAGGCCCCTAACTTGTCCAGCTGCTATCTCGAAATACATTCTCCTTGGATCAGCCTCCCTGGGACCTGCCTTACCATCTTACAAGTAAAGGTATGGAAAGACGCTGACCGTGTGAGACTGAGTTATTTACTTGCATGCCTGCACAACCCTGCCTTAACTACCGACCTGAGGGAAGAGTCCCACCTGTAGGGGACCTGACATCTAGCTGCCTCACCATCCCCTCAGAGATCTACAGCAGCGCTGGTATAAATTACCAGAGACTACAGGTGGCGTCACGAACTGTAAATATATCTATCCCCTGTAAATATTTCCCCAACATACGCCAGACTGCCAGGGCCACAGACCGAGCCACCGCTACCTGTGACAAACCCCATAGACTTCCATGGGCTCGGTTCTGAGTACCCCATTGCCCTGGTAATCCACAATTGTGGTGGCGGGTCGAGACATATGTCATGGTTAGGGTTTTGAACTATATATATATATATATTGTAGGGATCCGCTCTGGTAGGCAGAGGCCGGGCACGCAGTAATGAGGCAATTTACATGCATTAAATCAAAAATAAATTGTTTACTGTCCTCTTGACACCAGGTAACAAAACATTATTACACAAATCACAGTCTTTCATTAGATTAACATAGTCTTCATGACCCCGGTCATCATCAACACGGACCCTGTCCGTTACCTGCTGGTGTCTCAGGTTCGCAGACACCTCAGAGGCATCTTACATTAAGCACAGTCCTTATATTCCATTCTGATCCCGATCAGTCTCACCACAGTTTCAGGACCGTCCACTCCACTGGCTCAAGCATGCCAGCTTTCAGTCTTTAGTCTGTGCGACATCCCGCCTAGATGTCAGGGAGCTCTGTCCAGCCTGACAGACTCCCGAGACCCTCACAGTCTCAGCACAGACTCTCCAAGACAGACTCCATCCGTCTCCAACTCAATCTCCCACCATGTGCTAAAACACTGCCTTTCATACCTGTAGCCACTCCCCAAGCCAAGGTATGAAGCACATGGTCTGGTCACCTGTTCATGAGCTCATCACAGGTCCTTCACAATAACTACAATCACCAGATTGTAACATTCATTCTCCCACCACCAGTGGGCAGTGTATGTGTGGTTAGCATGTCCCACCCAGCTCATAAGCTAACCCTGTAGGTTCACCCTTAACAATAATCAGAACTCTTATGGGACTACAAGTCCCAGAACAACATTACTGACCTACAGCACAGAGGAGCTCTGCGACACATACCTTCCATTTATCACCATACCAGGGACTGGTTTTCCATCCGTCTCATGCCTCCATGCATAATTAGAGCAACATATACAGCGCCCCCTAGCTGCCTCATTAGTCACTATGTGTAGCCCTGGTGTTAGGCACACGCAGTACCCTGGAGAGTGTATGGCGAGACGGCAGTTTAATGCTAAATATTCATTCACTCAACATATACTAGACACACCCTTAGGGTAGTGGAGTTTACTCTTGAGGGAGTGGTCAAGGTAGTATGTGTTGGAGTGATTTAGTGAGTCAGTTTCCTGTCCTTGGACAGAGTAGACGTGTCCAGTTTGAGCCTGTCATCAGTTCAGAACGTGGAGGCTGGTACAGGTGGTCTAATTCACCTTAGTCTAGTCAGAGCTGTGCCCCACTGGAAGAAAGACTGAACTATCTAGTAAGAGTCGAGCAAATCGAAGGGCAAAGTGGAAGGAAGATTATTGGAAAAGTGCGTTTGGCTTGGAAGAGTCCTGCACATTGCTACCGGTTACTGGGGACCGAAGGATCACTATTAGCTACAAGCATAGTGAAGAGAAAACCAGAGATTTACCGGACCCTAGGTCGCGGCAAACACCCCCTTATAGTCAGTACGTAACTGGGGTCAGGGGAAGTGAAGACTTTGAGTCTCTGCAGGACAAAATAAGGATTCAGCTCCCTCATAGAAAGGCTCCTAACACTAAATTGACTGGGAAGCACAGCTTTGGATAAGCTGGAATCATAGAGGGGACTACGCTTCAGGCTGGTCGTACTCATCTTCATTGGACAGTAAAGGAGGCCCCTAAGTTGCTTAGCTGTTGCCTCAAAGCTCATCCTCCATCAACCCCATCAGCCTCCCTGGGACCTGCTTGAACATCTTACAAGTAAAGGTATGGAAAGACGCTGACCGTGTGAGACTGAGTTATTATTGCATGCCTGCACAATCCCTACCTAACTACCGACCTGAGGGAAGAGTCCCACCTGTAGGGGACCCGACATCTAGCTGCATCACCATCCCCTCAGAGATCTACAGCAGCGCTGGTATAAATTACCAGAATACTACAGGTGGCGTCACGAACTGTATATAAACCTATCCCCTGTAAATATTTCCCCAACATACGCCAGACCGCCCGGGCCACAGACCGAGCCACAGCTACCTGTGACAAAATCCCCATAGACTTCCATGGGCTCGGCTCTGAGTACCCCATTGCCCTGGTAATCCACAATTGTGGTGGCGGGTCGACACAACTTGGCGTCACGAACAGGATGCGAAACTCGCAGAATTGCGAGCCCTGTGTGCCTAAGGAATTGTTTTTGTGAAAAAGGACTGTTTGCACTTTTGGCGCCAAAATCGCCATTTTTGTCGCCATATTCGCGCCCTCAGGCGCTGGAGAAGAAGGTGGGCGTACCTTCGTGGGCGTCTACCCCCCTGTGGCGCGAAGAAAATGCCTGCCCTCTCAAAGTGCTATTACAATATGCGATCCTGCCCTACAGCAAAGGAGGTCCGCCTCCTCTTCACCTTCCCTGCGAGGAGGAGGAGACGCAAATCCCACCTCCACGGAAGAGACCGGATGTCTCCGCAGGAAGAAGAAAGAAGAAAGAATCTTCTGGAACATCATGGAGGCAGGACGTGTGCAGCCGAGCAGGGAAGCGGAGGAAGGCAGGCCCCGTGCCCCAGCCAAGCTGCCACCAGCATCGGAGTTATCCGTGATCCTGCACCTGCAGCAGGCGTTGCTAGAGATTCGAGAAGAAAATGCACGCCTGAAAAAGATGGTCCAGTACCAACCTGGCTTTGAAGAAATTGAGAGACGCCGGCGTACCCTGGAACAGCGGAGGCTGTGGGACACGGTGATCTCTCCCCTCAACGAACCCCCACGATTCCAGATACCGAAGAGTCTGCTGCCCAAGGCGAAGGAGCAACCGGAGGCTGCCCCCGAAAGTACCGATCCCGATCCCACCGGTGAAGCGGTGGAAGCGAAGGAGGTTGAGGAGGTACAGCCAATCCCGGAACGCCCGCCCGGCCAGGAGGCCGCAGCAGATGATCGGTCCCCGGCAGGGACACCGGAGGGTCCTGTCCGTCACTACCAGATGTGGACTGGGACGAAATGGCGCGCCTGGATGACGTCGCCTATACCGCCCAGTGGGAACAGGAATGGCAGAGTCGTGAGGAGAAGAAGAAACGCCAGCAGGAGGAAGAGCGGGAAACTCAGCGGAACCGTCAGCGACAATATGCAGAGCTGATCGCGGACAAAGAGAGTGTCCGGAGAGATAAAGGTACCCTGAGGGAACCGCGGCGGCAGGGGTGTGTGACTGAGTTCCAGCTCCGGAGGGGCTGGGGCTTTATCCGTGAACCGGGCCTCTACCCAGGGGTCTTTGTCAGCAGGCGTGACGTAGAATCCCACCTGCCGCAAGGCCATCCCGGGAGGGACTTAGCAAATGGAGATATCGTCACATATACGCGGCACTGGGGAATGAAGGGATGGTATGCCCTTAACGTCACCATCGTCCGTGACCCCGTCCCAGACGCAGGTACCGTCACTATGACCGCAGCGTCCCCGTCTCTAGATCAAGCAGAATCCAGCCGTGCCCCAGCATCGCCTCATGAAAATTCATCGCAACCAGCGACCCAGATTTCATCGCAAATTAAAGCCACCTCTACATCGCAACATGCGACCCAGTCTCAATCGCAATCCCTGACGCGGTCCATATCGCTAACTGTGATTGAAACGCAATCAGTGTCACGTGAAGAAAATGTACCCGTTGCGCCCCTAGAGGTTCGCACCAGAACTGTGGCGACCCAGACCCTAATCGCAGCACATGATTTGCTAGTCCTGGGATCTAGGGCCCATTGCATTGTTCCAGCCCCCGGGGTGGAAAGTGTATTTGCAGAGAATGAATAGATAGTGAGGAAAAAGTGGTGAGATCCCTATCGGGTCTACCAAAAGTAAAAAAGTTGGAAATGTTTTATAAAGTTTTGCACAAATTATATAGTGAATATATATATTTCTAACTGTAGAATGCCCGGCTGGGTAAATGATAAACAGTAACCAGAAAAGTTGCACTTTAGTATTATGTGATATTATATAATATGTCTTTGGTTTTACATTGGACTTTGAGGTTGAGGACTATGCCAACCCAGAACTTACTTGTAAATAGTTGCGCTTCGGTGCCCTATCTTGGTTTTACATAAACCAGTACAACTACCTCTGAAAACAAAACCCGTGTGGTGTGGCACTGAGTGAGGTCTGCAATCGGATGTCCTGCAGCCCACCCAGGACCCACGTTGAAGGTTTGGTGCGGGTCCTTCACAAGTATACCGTATATTTATTGAATGCTATTTGATACTTTTGTATTTCTATATGTAAAATGTTATTGTTCGCAACGTTCAAGATATTCTCACCTCCCGGATGGGAAGAAGTTATTGTTTAATGTTTATTGCATAAACAAAATGTCTCTTTTGTATTTTACAGCCCGGGAGTGCTGTCTTTTACCATGGGGGAATGTGTAGCCCTGGTGTTAGGCACACGCAGTACCCTGGAGAGTGTATGGCGAGACGGCAGTTTAATGCTAAATATTCATTCACTCAACATATACTAGACACACCCTTAGGGTAGTGGAGTTTACTCTTGAGGGAGTGGTCAAGGTAGTATGTGTTGGAGTGATTTAGTGAGTCAGTTTCCTGTCCTTGGACAGAGTAGACGTGTCCAGTTTGAGCCTGTCATCAGTTCAGAACGTGGAGGCTGGTACAGGTGGTCTAATTCACCTTAGTCTAGTCAGAGCTGTGCCCCACTGGAAGAAAGACTGAACTATCTAGTAAGAGTCGAGCAAATCGAAGGGCAAAGTGGAAGGAAGATTATTGGAAAAGTGCGTTTGGCTTGGAAGAGTCCTGCACATTGCTACCGGTTACTGGGGACCGAAGGATCACTATTAGCTACAAGCATAGTGAAGAGAAAACCAGAGATTTACCGGACCCTAGGTCGCGGCAAACACCCCCTTATAGTCAGTACGTAACTGGGGTCAGGGGAAGTGAAGACTTTGAGTCTCTGCAGGACAAAATAAGGATTCAGCTCCCTCATAGAAAGGCTCCTAACACTAAATTGACTGGGAAGCACAGCTTTGGATAAGCTGGAATCATAGAGGGGACTACGCTTCAGGCTGGTCGTACTCATCTTCATTGGACAGTAAAGGAGGCCCCTAAGTTGCTTAGCTGTTGCCTCAAAGCTCATCCTCCATCAACCCCATCAGCCTCCCTGGGACCTGCTTGAACATCTTACAAGTAAAGGTATGGAAAGACGCTGACCGTGTGAGACTGAGTTATTATTGCATGCCTGCACAATCCCTACCTAACTACCGACCTGAGGGAAGAGTCCCACCTGTAGGGGACCCGACATCTAGCTGCATCACCATCCCCTCAGAGATCTACAGCAGCGCTGGTATAAATTACCAGAATACTACATGTGGCGTCACGAACTGTATATAAATCTATCCCCTGTAAATATTCCCCCAACATACGCCAGACCGCCCGGGCCACAGACCGAGCCACAGCTACCTGTGACAAAATCCCCATAGACTTCCATGGGCTCGGCTCTGAGTACCCCATTGCCCTGGTAATCCACAATTGTGGTGGCGGGTCGACACAACTACACCACAATATATATTCATATATATATATATATATATATGTATTCTATGTGTATATATCTATTCTTTCTTTTGTGATTTTAAAATTATTCATTTGGATCCATTATATGTCAGGTTTGCTAGCCACCGACAAAATCTTGCAAGTTGGATGTCAATCGGATGTGAAACGAACTCTCAGATGCGACTAAGTCGCATCATTAACGGAAAATCGGATGACAGACGGATGACTGTTCATGACATTTTGCTGCGATAATCGACCGACTAAACCGGTCAGATTTTTTAGACGGTGTGTGTGACCCCGGCCTAATACAGTCTGTAGCTCAGGGTCAGTGCAGGATAAATTGCCGATATATGTACAATGTGAATCTTCCTTTTATGTATATTATGGTCCCGCTTTTATCTTCTCCGCTATCATAGTATTACAGAGAAGTTGTGTAAGAGAATTTCATACTTTTCTTCACTAATGAACTTTGTTCACCTCACAAAACAGAAATAACATTAAATCGAAGCTGAAGACGTTTCCCGGCAATAGAGACATCATCATTTTTTTGACCATAATGTAAAAGTCTGAATGTTTTATTCTTTTATCTCGTATTACTTCGCTACCACAGAATGTCATCCTGAAGATTACGCCACCGTGATTCATGGAAGAATTTGTGACCAAGTCGAAGAAAGTTGTCTTTAAAAAATAAAATGTTGTCATGTCGGAGTCTCTGTGTCGTATGTCTCAGAATTATGCCCTTCGGTTCTCCACCGCTTCCTCCAGCAAATCTCAGCACCCAGAGATAAAACAGCTTGTGGGTCTCACATCACGCTTCGCTTCGTGTCCGCGCTCGGGATAGATGTGGGCATTGCTTTGATTGAGATCGGGCATCCCGCTAAGTAAATGTTGGTTCGATAGGAATTTAAGTGCACAGGATACTAAAAAAATAGGTATAAAAACATATGTTTCCCAAAATTTACAACAAATTTATAAGAGAAAATCTATAACATTGCAGCGGAGGAGATGAGTGATGGCAGCTCTTACATTATCTGCAGAACTTTTTATGGGAGAAGAAAAAATAAGAAACGCTGGAGAGATTTGAGTTACTGCGTTGTCAGGAGTGATTTAGCTCCAGCGAGGCTTTATATCGAGGAATTATTATGCCCCGAGCACGGGAACTAATTAGAGAAGCCAGAATTAACCCTATGAGCTGAAAATCATCAGTATTGCTCAGACAACATGAATTCCATCATTTTCCGTCAGGTCGAGGTTGCAGAAGGGTGAATGGTCCATGGTTGCTTCACGGTCGCTGTTACAGCTCCCACTGAACTTCCCAACACTCCGAAATACACAGGGTGATCCATCCACTGTGGACCATGGATCCAGCGGGTGCAGATGTACAAGAGAGTATGGCCCATGGTTGCTTCACGGTCGCTGTTACAGTTCCCACTGAGCTTCCAACACTCCGAAATACACGTGGTGATCCATCCACTGTGGACCATGGATCCAGCGGGTGCAGATGTAGAAGAGAGTATGGCCCATGGTTGCTTCACGGTCGCTGTTACAGCTCCCACTGAGCTTCCCAACACTCCGAAATACACGTGGTGATCCATCCACTGTGGACCATGGATCCAGTGGGTGCAGATGTACAAGAGAGAATGGCCCATGGTTGCTTCACGATCGCTGTTACAGTTCCCACTGAGCTTCCCAACACTCCGAAATACACAGGGTGATCCATCCACTGTGGACCATGGATCCTGCAGGTGCTGATGTAGAAGTGTGAATGGTCCATGGTTGCTTCAGGGTCTCTATTACAGCTCCCACTGATCTTAACACTCCGGAAAACAATTGGTGATACATCCACTGTGGACCATGGATCCACTGTGTGCAGATGTAGAAGTGTGAATGGTCCATAATTGTATCATGATAGATATTACAGCTCCCATAGAACTTCACAAGACTCCGAAATTCATGTAGTGATACAGCTACAGTGGACCATGGATCCAGCAGGTGCAGATGTAGAAGTGTGAATGGTCCATGGTTGCTTCACGGTCGCTGTTACAGCTCCCACTTATCTTAACACTCTGGAAAACAAATGGTGATACATCCACTGTGGACCATGGATCCAGCGTGTGCAGATGTAGAAGTTTCTACAAAGTCTTCTCGGCCGAACAGGAGGACTCCAGTATCAGTACTGACTCGGGGTCGGAGGCCGTGACACAGATTTAGCTCTGGAGCCCAATGTTCCAGCGCTTCCTTCACCGTTTCCCTCTCACTGTCCAGTTATTGCAGACAGGGGCATTACTTGCAGCTTGGGGGCCCGAATGCAAAATCTCCAACAGCTTGCCCAGTGATGACTGGTCTTTATTACTATTGGATTTTTCATATGGGCCAAAAGGACATTTTGTTTTCAGGACCAGGGTGCAACAGCAACAGCAACCCCGACACCCACTGTAGATATGTCCATATTGTAGGGGAAGATGGGTGTCAGGGCCTATAAGGCATGTGGGTGTCAGCTCCTATTAGATATTTAGTGGCAGACAAGACCCCAGTGGAAAAAATGGGCGATATGTGATATTTATCAAGAGGCAAAGAGGACCATCAGGGGGCGCTGTGCTCTGCAATACACAGGGCTCGTGCACATGAGTGTGTTTCTCACACGAGCGCTATCTGTGGTTTTCACATACCTATGATACTCTATGGCGCTGTGCACATGTCCAATTTTTTTCTTGGAGCGAATGTCGGATCAAAATTGGAAATGCAAGTCTATGGATCTGCGAGAAAAATCGGATCACATTGAAGTGCCGTCAGATTTTCATAGACTGATCGAATGGAGGAGGAGAAACGTTTTTTTTCTCTCCACATCCAAGAAACACTGATCAGAATAATTGGACCGTTTTTCTGGGATGTGGAGACATCGGTCGTGTGACCCTGAGGTTGAGACTAGAGGGGCAGCTGTGGGGGGCAATGTATCACTCCGGAAGAAGATCTGTGGAGGTCTTCAGCAATCATTTGTTTGGTCACTCTCTCGCCACACAAAGGGTTAATAGGACGATTTTTCAGGCTTCATGTTGCTAATCTGTCCTAATAAGAAATGCAAAAACAATCTGTCCGAATGTCAGGACCTTTTATCTGCCGGCCCCCAGAGACCCCTGTATCCAGAATGGACGTTCCAGGAGGTAATTCCATGAAAGAAGTGAAATGTGGGAAGACACTGTCCCAATCTGCAGACCTCCCATAACCCGGGAAGCCTCATCATTAGTGGCTCCTCTTGTGCGGATACTCAAGAGCCTGTCAGTTTGGGATGATGAGAAGTCAGTGCTCAGATTCCTCCGTGGCATTGACATTTGCTCAGAGTAAATCCGCCATGGATCGGCTCAGCGCGGCTCAGACTGACAGATGTGACATTTGCTGCAGCCATTCTCAACCAGCCGCGATGATAAGGTCCTGGGTGTTCATGAAGTTGGGAAAAAATATAATTTCAATCTTAATGGAGAGTGTATTTACCTTCTCGGCAAGATGTAAGGAGGAATACATTACCGGGCGTCTGTTGCTTTTTGGTGACATAAGATGAATTTCACTTTCTGCGATAGTGGAGATTGAGGCGCCGCTTGTCCTCGCCGAATCTGCCCGCAGCTGATGTGCAGCAGGTCAGCGTGCAGTATATTCACTGATGCTATATATTGTGCCGGGGCTCCGAAACTTATTTTGGGATTGTTAACATTTGAAATGTTTAAAATTTGAAAAAAAAAATGAAATTGATGATTTTTGTTTTTTATTTGGTTCGAATTTGAAAAAACCCTAAAAAGAGTGAACAAACGCCCTGCAATATAAAAGTGTCCCCTGCTCATATGTTCAGTCTGTAGAACTGTTGCAGGTTTCCTCAGCCGCAAAGAAGTGAACAGTAGATTGCTATTTTATACGTGCAAGAAAAAAATGCCGGATGCAAAATCACCTAAAAAAATAGAATGCAGAAGACGGCGGAAAGCAGCGGTTTTTCAGAAGAGTTTTCTGGGTTTTTGAGATTTTCTTCTCTGAAGACATTTTGAGAAACACCCGATGGAAAAAAAAAAGTCTCTCTTCTAGGCCGGGGTCACACTTGTGAGTGTGATGCGAGTAACTCGCGCAATTCTCTCGCATCAACACCCGGCACTGCCGCCGGTGTCTCGACCACGCACCACAATTGTGGGTTACCAGGGCAATGGGGTACTCAGAGCCGAGCCCGTAGAAGTCTATGGGGTTGTCACAGGTAGTGGTGGCTCGGTCTGTGGCCCTGGCGGTCAGGCGTATGTTGGGGGGGTTATTTACAGGGGATAGGTAGATATACAGTTCGTGACGCCACCTGTAGTCTCTGGTAATTTGTACCAGCGCTGCTGTAGATCTCTGAGGGGATGGTGAGGCAGCTAGATGTCGGGTCCCCTACAGGTGGGACTCTTCCCTCAGGTCGATGGTTATGGTGGGGTTGTGCAGGCATGCAATTAAATAACTCAGTCTCACACCGTCAGCGTCTTTCCATACCTTTTACTTGTAAGATGGTAAGGCAGGTCCCAGGGAGGCTGATCCAATGGAGAATGTGTTTTGAGGTAGCAGCTGGACAAGTTAGGGGCCTCCTTTACGTTCACAATGATGAGTCCAACCAGCATAAAGCGTAGTTCCCTCTATAAACTCCAGCTATTTCAAAGCTGTACTGCCCGGTCAGTTTTGTGGTTGGAGCCTTCCTATGAGAGAGCTGAGTTCCTATTCTTGCTGATCAGGCTCAAGGTTCTCACTCCCCCTGACCCCAGTTACGTACCGACACTCCAAGGGCTGCTTTCTGTTACCTAAGGTCCAGTAAGCCTCTGGTTTTTCTACCACTATGCGTGAAGCTATAGTGATGCTTCGGTCCCCAGTGACCGGTGACAATGTGCAGGACTTCTCCAATCCTATAGCACTCAGAATTCCTACCACTGTGCCTTTCGCCTTGTCCGCGCTTGTAGCATAAGCATTCCTCACTTCCAAAGGTTATATAAGTCAGTCCCTTTCTTAACTTCTTTCTTGAGCTTGTTGACAGAATCTCAGTAATCCTCTAGGCAGGAGCACGTCTCTGAACCTTCACTGTCCTTGGGACAGGAGACTGAAGTATCTGCAACTCCCTCTTCCTTCTCATTAGGTGTCTCAGTCTGTCTGCCAGTGGGGCACAGCTCTGACCAGGCTGAGGTGATCTGGCTCACCTTTACTGGCCTCCACTTTCTGAACTGCTGAAAGACTCAGGCTGGACTACTTCCTCCCTCCAGGTCCAGGCTAGACTCTGAATCAATCACTGAATGACCCTGAACACTCCCTGACCACTCCCTGACGAGTGACTAAATACCCTAAGGGTGTGTCTAAGTGCGTGTTGGAGTGAATGGTTATAGAGCATTAAACTGCTATCTCTCCACACATCCTCCAGGGTACTGCGTGTGCCTTCACACCAGGGCTACACATTCCCACATGGCAAAAGACAGCACTCCCGGGCTGTGAAATACAAAGAGACAATTTTTGTTTATGCATTAAACATTAACATTAACTCGTCCCATCCGGGAGGTAAGGATTTCTTGAACGTTGCAAACAAAACATTAATATAGAAAAATACAAAATATTAAATAGACATGTTCATATACATAGACGACAATATTCTTGTGAAGGACCCGCACCAAACCTTCAACGTGGGTCCTGGGTGGGCTGCAGGACATATGAATGCAGACCTCACTCAGTGCCACACCACACGGGTTTTATTATTCAGAGGTAGTTGTGGTGGTTTTATGTAAAACCAATATTGTGCACCGAAGCGCAACTATTTACAGGATAAGTTCTGGGCTGGCACAGTCCTCAGCCTCTGAGTCCATTATAAGACAAAGACACATATATATATATACATCACAATAAAGTGCAAAAACTCTTTACCTCCTTACCCAGCCGGGCATTCTATTTTTGGGCAATATATATAAACATTATATACTCATATCAACAGTGTAAACCATTTTCACTTATATAAAAACTTATATACATCTTCTTTGTTGCGGTAAACCCTGTCTGGGTCCTACCGTTCTTCACATTTCTTTGTTAACTTCGGTTACACTTTCCATCCCGGGCTGGAACAATGCGATGCTCGCACAGGACCGTTCCTATTCCTGGGCCCAGTGCCCAGCACCAAGATCATCGACTCCACCATCGGGGTCTGTGTGGCTGGTGTGCACTGGGCTGGTGGGGACGTCGGGGGTTCCAGCAGGGTGTCATCATCGCTGGTTACCTGCAGGGCCGGTTCACTCCGGTCCTCTAGGCCGCAGGGCCCGTCCTCCTCTGGGGACGCTGCTGCAGCATAAGATACTGGGCAAAAAGCAGGCTTTTGTAGTGGCTCAATTGAGATCGCATCAGACTCTTGCGATGTAGATTGGGTCGCCGATTGCGATGCAGAGTAGATCGCCGATTGCGATACGGAGGTGTACGCAGGGGGCGATGCCGATGCACAATGCTGGTGTGATGCAGAGCAGGAAGCAGGTGTGCGCAATGGCTCAGTTGGGGACGCACTAACCTGCTGCTGTTGCTGCTCCATCATTGACGGCTGAGTCCCCGACGGTGTCCCTACCGGGGATCGATCATCTGCTGCGGCCTCCTGGCCGGGCGGGCGTTCCGGAACTGGCGGTACCTCCTCAACCTCCCTCGCTTCCACCGCTTCACCGGTGGGATCAGGGTCGGTACTTTCGGGGGCAGCCTCCGGTTGCTCCTTAGCCTTGGGCAGCAGAAATTTTGGAAGTTCCAGACGTGAGGGGTCGTCGAGAGGAGAGAACACCGCGTCCCACAGCCGCCGCTGCATCAGGGTACGCCGGCGTCTCTCAATCTCCTCAAATCCAGGTTGGTGTTGGACCATCTCTTTCAGTCGTGCATTCTCCTCTTTAATTTCCAGCAATGCTTGCTGCAGGTGCAGGACCACGGATGGTTCCGGTTCTAGTGGCAGCTTGGCTGGGGCACGGGGCCTGCCTTCCTCCGCTTCCCTGCTCGGCTGCACACGTCCTGCTTCCATGATGTTCCAGAGCCGTCTCTCATCTTCTTTCAGAGACGTCCGGTCTCTTCCGTGGAGGCGGGGTTTGCATCTCCTCCTCTTCGCAGGGAAGGTGAAGAGGAGGCGGACCTCCTTTGCTGTAGGGCAGGATCGCATATTGTAATAGCACTTTGAGAGGGCAGGCATTTTCTTCGCGCCACAGGGGGGTACACGCCCACGAAGGTACGCCCACCTTCTTCTCCAGCGCCTGAGGGCGCGAATATGGCGACAAAGATGGCGATTTTTGGCGCCAAAAGTGCAAACAGTCCTTTTTCACAAAAACACTTCCACAGGCACACAGGGCTTGCAATTTTGCGAGTTTCGCATCCTGTTCGTGACGCCAATTTGTCTCGACCACGCACCACAATTGTGGGTTACCAGGGCAATGGGGTACTCAGAGCCGAGCCCATGGAAGTCTATGGGGGTTGTCACAGGTAGCGGTGGCTCGGTCTGTGGCCCTGGCGGTCAGGCGTATGTTGGGGGGTTATTTACAGGGGATAGGTAGATATACAGTTCGTGACGCCACCTGTAGTCTCTGGTAATTTGTACCAGCGCTGCTGTAGATCTCTGAGGGGATGGTGAGGCAGCTAGATGTCGGGTCCCCTACAGGTGGGACTCTTCCCTCAGGTCGATGGTTATGGTGGGGTTGTGCAGGCATGCAATTAAATAACTCAGTCTCACACCGTCAGCGTCTTTCCATACCTTTTACTTGTAAGATGGTAAGGCAGGTCCCAGGGAGGCTGATCCAATGGAGAATGTGTTTTGAGGTAGCAGCTGGACAAGTTAGGGGCCTCCTTTACGTTCACAATGATGAGTCCAACCAGCATAAAGCGTAGTTCCCTCTATAAACTCCAGCTATTTCAAAGCTGTACTGCCCGGTCAGTTTTGTGGTTGGAGCCTTCCTATGAGAGAGCTGAGTTCCTATTCTTGCTGATCAGGCTCAAGGTTCTCACTCCCCTGACCCCAGTTACGTACCGACACTCCAAGGGCTGCTTTCTGTTACCTAAGGTCCAGTAAGCCTCTGGTTTTTCTACCACTATGCGTGAAGCTATAGTGATGCTTCGGTCCCCAGTGACCGGTGACAATGTGCAGGACTTCTCCAATCCTATAGCACTCAGAATTCCTACCACTGTGCCTTTCGCCTTGTCCGCGCTTGTAGCATAAGCATTCCTCACTTCCAAAGGTTATATAAGTCAGTCCCTTTCTTAACTTCTTTCTTGAGCTTGTTGACAGAATCTCAGTAATCCTCTAGGCAGGAGCACGTCTCTGAACCTTCACTGTCCTTGGGACAGGAGACTGAAGTATCTGCAACTCCCTCTTCCTTCTCATTAGGTGTCTCAGTCTGTCTGCCAGTGGGGCACAGCTCTGACCAGGCTGAGGTGATCTGGCTCACCTTTACTGGCCTCCACTTTCTGAACTGCTGAAAGACTCAGGCTGGACTACTTCCTCCCTCCAGGTCCAGGCTAGACTCTGAATCAATCACTGAATGACCCTGAACACTCCCTGACCACTCCCTGACGAGTGACTAAATACCCTAAGGGTGTGTCTAAGTGCGTGTTGGAGTGAATGGTTATAGAGCATTAAACTGCTATCTCTCCACACATCCTCCAGGGTACTGCGTGTGCCTTCACACCAGGGCTACACACCGGCACTCAGGACCGGAGCCTTCAGCTGCATAGAAATACATGTAACCTCACACTCCGGTCCCGAGTGCCGGCGGCAGTGCCCGGTATTGATGTGACCCCGGCCTTAAGAGGATACTAAAGAAAAACATTACAAATGAGGCACTATCCAATCAAAAGGCTGCCAAGAATGTTTCAGGAAAAACTCTTCCAAAACTCTTCAAAAGTTTATCAGGAAATAAAAAACTGCACAAAAAACTCCATAGAATAGGAGCGTTTCATGAAATGGTTTCTGTCTGAAAAACTCATGGTTTTTGAACTCTTAGGGTTTGTGCACCTTCCGTCTTGGATGCCAGAGCTCACCATCGGTTTCCTAGTGACGCTACATCAGAAAAGAGCTGACAGTCTT
>JARQOD010002370.1:23158-57335 GCA_033576555.1 Oophaga sylvatica
TAGAATAGATCACCTGTGTGTAATGCTCTATAGAATAGATCACTCTGTGTGTAATGACTATAGAATAGAATCACTCGTGTGTAATGACTCTATAGAATAGATCACTCTGTGTGTAATGTCTACTATAGAATAGATCACTCTGTGTGTAATGACTCTATAGAATAGATCACTCTGTGTGTAATGACTCTATAGAATAGATCACTCTGTGTGTAATGACTCATAGAATAGACCCACTCTGTGTGTAATGACTCTATAGAATAGATCACTCTGTGTGTAATGTCTCTATAGAATAGATCACTCTGTGTGTAATGATCTATAGAATAGATCACTCTGTGTGTAATGACTCTATAGAATAGATCACTCTGTGTGTAATGACTCTATAGAATAGATCACTCTGTGTGTAATGTACTCTATAGAATAGATCACTCTGTGTGTAATGACTCTATAGAATAGATCACTCTGTGTGTAATGACTTATAGAATAGATCACTCTGTGTGTAATGCTCTATAGAATAGATCACTCTGTGTGTAATGACTCTATAGAATAGATCACTCTGTGTGTAATGACTCTATAGAATAGATCACTCTGTGTGTAATGACTCTATAGAATAGATCACTCTGTGTGTAATGACTCTATAGAATAGATCACTCTGTGTGTAATGACTCTATAGAATAGATCACTCTGTGTGTAATGACTCTATAGAATAGATCACTCTGTGTGTAATGACTCTATAGAATAGATCACTCTGTGTGTAATGACTCTATAGAATAGATCACTCTGTGTGTAATGACTCTATAGAATAGATCACTCTGTGTGTAATGACTCTATAGAATAGATCACTCTGTGTGTAATGACTCTATAGAATAGATCACTCTGTGTGTAATGACTCTATAGAATAGATCACTCTGTGTGTAATGACTCTATAGAATAGATCACTCTGTGTGTAATGACTCTATAGAATAGATCACTCTGTGTGTAATGACTCTATAGAATAGATCACTCTGTGTGTAATGCTCTATAGAATAGATCACTCTGTGTGTAATGATCTATAGAATAGATCACTCTGTGTGTAATGACTCTATAGAATAGATCACTCTGTGTGAATGCTCTATAGAATAGATCACTCTGTGTGTAATGACTCTATAGAATAGATCACTCTGTGTGTAATGATCTCTATAGAATAGATCACTCTGTGTGTAATGTCTCTATAGAATAGATCACTCTGTGTGTAATGACTCTATAGAATAGATCACTCTGTGTGTAATGACTCTATAGAATAGATCACTCTGTGTGTAATGACTCTATAGAATAGATCACTCTGTGTGTAATGACTCTATAGAATAGATCACTCTGTGTGTAATGACTCTATAGAATAGATCACTCTGTGTGTAATGACTCTATAGAATAGATCACTCGTGTTAATGACTCTAAGAATAGATCACTCTGTGTAATGACTCTATAGAATAGATCACTCTGTGTGTAATGTCTCTATAGAATAGATCACTCTGTGTGTAATGACTCTATAAATAGATCACTCTGTGTGTAATGCATACTATAGATATCACTCTGTGTGTAATGACTCTATAGAATAGATCACTCTGTGTGTAATGACTCTATAGAATAGATCACTCTGTGTGTAATGACTATAGAATAGATCACTCTGTGTGTAATGACTCTATAGAATAGATCACTCTGTGTGTAATGACTCTATAGAATAGATCACTCTGTGTAATGATCTATAGAATAGATCACTCTGTGTGTAATGACTATAGAATAGATCACTCTGGTGTAATGACTCTATAGAATAGATCACTCGTGTGTAATGACTCTATAGAATAGATCACTCTGTGTGTAATGACTCTATAGAATAGATCACTCTGTGTGTAATGACTATAGAATAGATCACTCTGTGTGTAATGACTCTATAGAATAGATCACTCTGTGTGTAATGACTCTATAGAATAGATCACTCTGTGTGTAATGACTCTATAGAATAGATCACTCTGGTGTGTAATGTACTCTATAGAATAAGATCACTCTGTGTGTAATGACTCTATAGAATAGATCACTCTGTGTGTAATGACTCTATAGAATAGATCACTCTGTGTGTAATGATTCTATAGAATAGATCACTCTGTGTGTAATGATTTATAGAATAGATCACTCTGTGTGTAATGACTCTATAGAATAGATCACTCTGTGTGTAATGACTCTGTAGAATAGATCACTCTGTGTGTAATGACTCTATAGAATAGATCAGTCTGTGTGTAATGACTCTACAGAATAGATCACTCTGTGTGTAATGACTCTGTAGAATAGATCACTCTGTGTGTAATGGCTCTATAGAATAGATCACTCTGTGTGTAATGATCTATAGAATAGATCACTCTGTGTGTAATGATTCTATAGAATACAGGAGAGTCACTTTTTGCATTGAAGAACTGAAATAAATTCACTTTTTGATGATATTCTAATTTTGTGAGATGCGCCTGTATCTGTTATTGCATCTCAGCTCCTTAGGGACTGAGCTGTAATTCCCTAATCAACCTGTAAACTTGTGTGGCACTGTTTTTGAAAAAAAATGCTGTTGTAATTTTCTAATCTTAGACAGCTCCTCTAAAGAAGGTCACAGGGACGAGTATTTTTGGGTTATCTTTTGATTTTAGCTAGACTTTTTTTATCAAAATTCAAAAGTATGTTAATTTTTAAAAAAAAGACAATGTTTCTGTAATTTCTGGTTTCGCATGAGATACAAAAGAGCAAATTTTGTTCTAGATTATCGTCCTTTTAACAATTGATTGTTTGAACCTCGAGTGAGCAGTGCCGACCGACAGCAGAAATCTATGGGACATGGAAGATCAAACTACATTTCGTGAGGCCATTGTGGCCCGTAAGATACGAGCTTTCTCTATAATTGACATTGATCCACTTGGCTTTTCTCTAATGATCGCCGCGCTTCTCCTTGTCTTCCCTCTGTTCTCTTGATGAAAGCGTCCTTGTACTTTTACCAGTCAATTCTCATCCTGTACTTACTGTCCTTCGCCGACTCGCCACGACCAGAGATGAGTCTCCTGAAATCTTCCATCTTGAATGCCCAGGAGAATCCTAAATAACGTCTAACCATTGTAAGAAAATATTTACCTGCAAATGTCGTCATCTGGTGGAAATAGGGAGAGAAAAACAGTTCAACCACTCCAGTTTCTTAGGGCTTTTCATGGAACTTTTTAGAGAAAATGTCAGTCAAGTAAAAGCAACGAATAAAAATAAAAAACCTCCACATGTTCATCCAGTGGTAGAAATCTTTCTTTACTTCCCCATGTATGGCACCTCTATATCTGATTATTAATTGGACCAACCATTTGGACTATTTGATTCATAGGTTTTTCCCATTGTTAACGATAGATATCGTCGGCTGGAGCTTATAATTACAATCAATGTTACAATTCACTGCTTATTTTCAGACGTTCTTGAGATATTAACTCTTTTGCTTACTGCTGGTTGCCTAGGAGCCCAACCACTGCTGCTGTCTAGCTTGTAAGTGCTGCTCTGAAGCTGGCCGGGATTAGTATCTAAACACGCACTCCAGCCATCCTGGTAGGTTCCTAACATTGTTTACAAGATCAATAGAGCATCTGATGTGTGGCAGAGGTGGTCGGTCTCCAAGGCAACGAGCTGTACATAAAAGTGTTGATATCTCAAGAACAGATAAAAATTTAGTAAGCAAAATTGCTTGTAGTTACAAAGACTAGATGAAAATACCCATCTATGAAGATGGGAATAACCTTTTTGACTAAGCATTAAAAAAATAATGGCCAGCACCACAATTTAAAAAAACATCTCCTGAAATATGTAGGTTTTTGGGGTGTCTCACAATTGTATCAGACCAGATACATTGGATTCTGCACAAGCTGGACGGTCACTAACAGAGATGCCACTACAAGCTCTCTCCTGGGGGTCATCACTAGAGAAGAGCGTTTTGATCTACTTGGCCGCCATTTTTCTGGCTTTCTATAAAGGTCGGTAAAGGGTAGAACAATGAAATACTTTTACTCTCACCTGTCCTTACGACACCTCTGCTGCAGCTGCCAGGTCCTTCGGTTCTTCAGATGCTTCCTGCCGGCAGTGAGGCAAGTGATAAGGATCAAGAGTAGAGAAGAGCAAACTTGTTCATAAAACATTCGCCAATCTCAAATTTGGCACGAACATAGCTCATTCATTCGGATTCGTGTTTTTTTTCCTGAGCCTTTTTATTCACAGTCCACAAAATTCAGGCACAGTTCGATAAAATATCGCGTTTCCACTAATGTTTTTTTTAAGAATTTGGCTTGGATAGTGGTGCTATATGAAGAGCATGGGGGACGTATTTGATGAGGGGAGGGAGTGGGGAGAGGTCAGAGAAGAGACGGACTGTTATCCTTTTTTTTTATTAAATTAATGCGTGGAGATTCCGCAATCCAATCGGGCGCAGAAACCATCCACAACGTCCAGATAAAAGGGCTTCTGTCATTGGCTGCCTAAGTCACATCTCCCTCTCCAAATAAAAAGTGGTCATGTTGTTTTGGTGGCACCTTTTGTCAGTGTAACTGCTCCTGCTACTGCTGCAAGTAGTCAGATTGTTAGGTAGGCAGTTTATTGATAGGTTAAGGGTATGCCACACTAAACAACATCGCTAACGGGATCGCTAAAAAACGTCACTATTTAGCGATCCCGTTAGCGATGTTGTTGTGTGCGGCATCTACCAGCGACGAGGCCCCTGCTGTGATCTCGTTCATCACAGCGATCGTTCCGGACCCTATTTTCGTCGCTGGCGCCCCGCTGGTAAGTATGTAATCGCTGAGTGTGGCACCTTTTTTAGCGATTTAGCGGTACTTTTGTACCGCTAAAGTCGTTAAGGAGATCGCTAACCGCGATAGCGTCCTAACGACATCGCTAAAATAGGTAGCTACTAGCGATATAGAAACAATCCCGCTAGCGATCTCATTAGTATGCGACGCTAACGAGATCGCTAGCGGGATTGTGTAGTGTGGCAGTACCTTAAGTTCAGCTAGATAGGATCCTGTGTGAAATCAACCTTCAAGCATCTAACTTGTTTGTGCTAATAGTGTGATGCAGGAAGAAGGCCACATTTCCTAATCAAAACAGTTTGCGCTAATAGTGTGGTGCAGGCAGGAGTCCACATTTCAGAATCTAAATCCTTTCTGCTAATAGTGTGGTCCAGACACACTATATCAGCAAATAAATACTGATTGTTAATTTAGTGACAAGTGACTGACAGCTGTGGGCCTAGAGTTGTCAAACAGCAGATTAAAAGAGGGGAAAGGTGCATTCAACATGAGTGGGAAAAAGCGCTTTCATGGTGGAAGGAGGAATAGGCTTGGTGTTCAAGATGTACGTGGGTTTAGTGGAAATGTTACTGAAATCTCTACTAAACAAACACTGTCTTGTCCTATCCAAAGACCACTGACAACATCTGTTACTTGAAGGGCCACTCGACTCCCTTTCTTTGGCAGCCACACAGCTGTATGCCTTGTAGATGAGGGCCAGAAAGTGCATGTGCTCCAGTGGATGTCAAGTCCTGAATCAAGTGGCCTCTCCTGCTCTTCCTCCACCTTAACATCACACACAGTACAATCCTCAGTAGTGGTACCCAAATCACCCTTGTTTACCCCCACGTCATAATTGTCCAACCACCCAACTGGCTGTCAGGAACCACAGATGGGCAAGTCTGCAGAGCTGTTCACACATTCTATTTCATGGGCATCAGAGGTCTGCTCCAAAAATTCACAGAATCAAGAAGAGGAAAGCATCTGAATCGATGCCTAAATTTTTTTTCTATTGTATCCGGGACCAGATGAAGTAGAGTCCCAGCAGAATCCAGACCCTCGTCATCTGACATTAACCCATGGGGGTGGAGGTTATCCTGATGAGACTCAGATACCTAAGGCGCACAGGACTGTACTGTACTGTGCTGTCAGGGAAGGAAGAGGAGAAGGGTGACTCTCAGGGCAAGGAGTGGGAGAACAGAGAGGATGTTGATGATGTTGTAGATCCCACTTGGTGTGGACCCAGAGGCATGAAGCTGAGTAGCTCAGCAGAGGAGGTGAAGGAGATGGAAGGCAAGGAGGTTATGCTGCAGCATGCCACACAAACACAGAGTGATGCAACCACGACAAGCACTGCATCCTCAGCCACAACTCTGGCTGTTGCCAGAAGCAGTCACAGGTCTGCAGTGTGCAGGAGTGGAAAAGGTTGCCTAGCCTGGGCCTTTTTTTGAGACTGCAAAGGATGACCCAACTTGCGCTGTCTGCCAATTTTGCAAAAAACGACTCAGTGGGGCAGAAATTGTAATAATTTTACTACTACATACATGAACCGGCACATGCTCGATGAACATGCGTTAGTCTGATAATATCACTGTGCTAAAATGTGGACTAGCGGGCCTCGCCAACCACAGGTCGTCCTTCTTCCTCTTCTGTCACCGTGGCAAGTGTTCTCACACTGGTCTCTGTCCGCAGAAACTCCACTTGTTTACCCCCTACAGTCAGGGTGAGTGAAAGCCCATCAGCTATTAGTGAAGTGGAGATGCCTGCTGTTTTTGTTTCACCGAGCACACCACATCTTTTGCAATTCACCGTAACATCTCCACCTGCACCTTACTCACAGTCCAGCAGTTTGAACTTCTCTCAGCACAGAAGCCAGCCCTCAGTCCCGCAGTTGTGGTCACATAAAAGTATCTTTCCTCCTACACATAAGAGATTGAATTGTGCCATCTCCAATCTGTTTGCCACAGAAATTCACCATTTCCACCTCATGGATACAGATGGTTTCTGAAAGCTGATGGCCGTCACAGTCCCCCAGTACCAGCTGTCCAGTCACCATTACGTCTCGAAGAAAGCTGTGCCTGCATTACACCAGCACATAGCAGACAACGTCACCCGTTACCTGAAAAAAATCTATGTTTGCTACAATGCATTTCATCACTGACACCTGGATGAACAAACCTGGCAAGGGGCATTACATCTCGCTGACTGGGCACTGGGTAACTCTGGTGGCTGTTGAGGCAGGAGGTCAAAGGGCTGTGCGATGCCCCCAGGGCTGTGGGGTACTCGATCCGGGTCGGACAGTTCTTTGGAGGGAAGGTCATGGTAGCAATGACCCGGTCTGTGGCCCTGGGCATGCAATAAAATGAGGGGGAAAAGTTTATAGAGGATTAAGTTGTGGAGCCACCTGTGGTGTTCGGCAACGGAAGGCCGACCCTGCTAGAGGAGACCGCTGGGGCCGATGGTGATGCAGCTGCGATGATTCTGCTCCCCACAGGTGGATCGGGGCCCCAGGGCTACTGGTACAGTTTTTCTAAAGGAACGTGGACATTGGGGTGCAGGACTGAGGGTGCGAGGAATGACTGCAAGACACAAGGGAGGTAGTTTCCTTTACCTTTACTTGATGGTTCAAGGTGCAGACTGGGGCACTGATAACAGATGGTAATGGAGATCCGAGCAGCCTGGAAGCAATTTAGTATCCACTCAGCCAGATGGGTTTGGATGCCTTCCTATTACGCTGTCCTCTTGGGTCCTTGCTGCCTAAAGCTATGCCCGGGCCTCTTTTAGTTCTCGTCCTTAAGTTCTTGCCCGTATGGCAGGCACTCTCTCAGACTCCCTCTAAACCCGTCTCCACGCCAGAACTTATAGGGAAGCTCCCCTGAAACCGGGTGTTGAGCTTCCCCTTCTGGTCTGGAGTCAGGAAAAGTGCTGGATGCTGGTGTTACCTGGTAAGGGGACCCCTTCTTGCTTCCAGGCATGACATAACCCCTTGTGAGGGAGGCAATGCCACAGTGGCAACCGGACTCCTGGGGTGCCACAATCCCCCCAGTGAAATTCAGTACTCTCGGACTGAAGAAATAAAAACATTGACAAGTGAACAATCATAACTATTTACAAGATTTCAAAAATAAAAATTAAAAAAAAGAAAGCTCAAAAATAGTCCTGGTGAAGATTAGTTCATGTGTCATGGTCCATTGTTCATTCCTGAGCCAGATTGGCAACTATATGCAAGTATTGTCCTGGTCACAACGAGTCCAGTGACCCAATCGTCCATTAAATCAAGTAAAATAGAATTGCTCATAAGTTCTTACAGAGTCTCTGTAGGCTCATATGCTTAACGTTTACATACTTACATTACATATTTGCATCTCTTATTTACACGATCTACTTACATGCGGACCTTATGTGGGTTCGACCTAGGGTACTAGGGGTAGACCTTTGTAGCACTGGTACTGGTGTAGTGCACTCTCGGCTGCACTACGGGTGACTCTACGTAGCACGGGTATACCTGATTTTCTATGAACACTTATGCTCACCATGGGCATGACAGATTCACCACTGGCAGGGGTTGGATTCTCTTGCTCCGCTGCTGGTGTGGCATCAGCTGCTTGAGCCCGCTGGTCTTCAGGCTGGTCTTGAGTCGCATCTCTTTCTGGCACTACTAGCTGGGGAAAAGTCAAGACGGGCACGACTATGGCCTGGTTCACCCTTGTTCAATTTGGAGGGAACTCACCGAGTACTATGCTAATCTTTTCCTCCACCTCTTCCACTGGCTGAAGAATATCTTCGTCTTCATGTTGTGGTCCTCCATCGCTCTCCACAGGGCTTTGCGCTCCTGCTCCTCTGCCTCCAACCTGGGCGCCCGTTGCCGGCAGTAGTCCTCCCAACTGAGGGTCTCTACCCGGTTCTCTTCTGCCTGGGCCTCCTCCGGGAACCCCTTTAGTTCCGTCCCCGGGTGTTCCCAATGGAAGACCACTCTTTCGCTATGCACCTACCAGGGCATGTGTTAAGTCTGCAGCAGAACCGCCAACCTGTCCCCGGTGTCTGCTGTCCAGTCCCAGGCTAAATATTTGAACGCCTGGCCGGGTTTGAGAGCTGTCGGGGGGATTCAATGGCCCAAGCAGGATTTCCTCGGCCACCAGGGCAATGTTGGTACCTGTGCCTTTTTACTCTCCAGTGCCGGACTCCTCTTACTCCTCCGAGGTCGAGGATGCAGGCCGCCCACCGCTCAGACACCTTTTCCAGCAGAGCCTCCTTCCATTTTGTCATCTCTGCCATCTGTGTCTTTAGGAGCTGGAGCCTTAGCTCCTCCACCTCGACTCCAAGAAACTCCGGGTACACCGCAGGCAGCTGGTCTGGGTTTCCATCCCGTTGGCTAGGGGGGCCCACCGCTTCCATCCCACACTCCTGATCTCTCTGATTACCGCTCACCATGGTGCTCACCGGGTTAGTTTCCACCTCTGCTTCAGCACACCTCATCGCACACTCCTTTGTGCTCCTTGAGCCCTCTTCCTTTCTTTGGCATTCTCCTATCCTTTCCCATCAGTCACACCAGGAGGCGGATCCCCCTGGCCAATGGATAAGTTATTTTTCATAGAAGTCTTTGCAGTGGGCGGGCACAGCTTTTGCACCATTCCGCAACCCGGCCCATGATAGGTGCACTGGACCCGGTTTACTGGGTCGGCAGATCCTGTTTGTGACGCCAAGAATGCGACACCCCAGGGCTGTGGTGTACTCGTACCGGGTTGGCCAGTTCTTTAGGGGGAAGGTCACGGTAGCAATGACCTGGTTTGTGTCCCTCCCTGGGCGTGCAATAAAATGAGGGGGAAAAGTTTATAGAGGATTAAGTCGTGACGCCACCTGTGGTGTTCGGCAACGGGTGGCCGACGCTGCTAGAGGAGACTGCTGGGGCCGATGATGATGCAGCTGGGATGATTCTGCTCCTCACAGGTGGAGCGGGTCCCAGAGCTACTGGTACAGTTTTTATAAAGGATCATGGACGTTGGGGTGCAGGACTGAGGGTGCGAGGAATGACTGCAAGACACAAGGGAGGTAGTTTCCTTTACCTTTACTTGATGGTTCAAGGTGCAGACTGGGGCACTGATAACAGATGGTAATGGAGATCCGGGCAGCCTGGAAGCAATTTAGGATCCACTAAGCCAGGTGGGTTTGGAGGCCTTCCTATTGCGCTGTCCTCTTAGGTCCTTGCTGCCTAAAGCTATGCCAGGGCCTCTTTTCGTTCTCGTCCTTAAGTCCTTGCCGTATGGTAGTCAACTCGAGCCTATCAACAATATTGCTCTTCGTGGCAGCCTCGGGCTCTCATATGCTCCTGTGCCTCTGGATGTTAGATGAGGCCAGGAGACCTGCAGTCCCCTGCCCTCTGGGAATTCAGCTGCCGGGAATTCAGTACCCGCACAACCACGGACTCCGGTGTCCGGATTCTAGCGCTCAACTCTGGGGTGAGCTTGATAACAGCTCCACTCCCCAGGTTCTTCTACACTCCTCTTCTCTCACTCTCTCAGACTCCCTCTAACCCCACCTCCAGGCCAGAACTTATAGGGAAGCTCCCCTGAAACCGGGTGTTAGAGCACCCCCTTCTGGTCTGGAGTCAGGAAAAGTGCTGGATGCTGGTGTTACCTGGTAAGGGGACCCCTTCTTGCTTCCAAGCATGACATCACCCCCTGTCAGGGAGGCAATTCCACAGTGGCAACCGGACTCCTGGGGTGCCACATCTGCTTAACAAGTCTTGTGTGCAGACATGGGGGGGTTGACGTGCGCCCAGGCCCGCTAGCCAGAACCGCATGTAACAGGGATCGTTCCGCCGAACGCCCGCTCTCCCTTTAACGTGGGCATAATGCTACTCAGACAACATAAGGTGAGGGTAAAACAGTGTGGCCTTGTTTATTGAACTGCACCCCTAGATGAATTCACTGGGGAGTGAAGTTTGTGAAATAAGTTCACATATAGGGAGTTTCTGTTATTCTGGCACCTCAGAGGCTCTGCCAATGTGACATGTCAACCTGAAACCATTCCAGCAAAATCTGAACTCCAATATGGCGCCCCTTCCCTTCTGAGCTTTGCACTGTGCCTCAAAAATAGTATTCCCCTACATATGGGGTATCAGTGTACTCAAGAGAAATTGCACAACAAATTGTTTGGTGCATTTTCTCCTGTTACCCTTGTGAAAATGCAATATTTTGTGCTAAAAACATATTTCCTGGGAAAATCAGATTTTTTTTATTTTTATGGCTCTACGTTATAAACTTCTGTGCAGCACCTGAGGGTTCAATGTGCTCATCATCACACATCTAGATCAGTTCCCTGAGGGGGTCTAGTTTCCAAAATGGTGTCACTTGTGAGAGATTTTTACTATACTTTAGGCACATCAGAGGTTCCGCCAATTGTTGCAGCAAATTTTGCATCCAAAAAGTCAAACAGCGCTCCTTCCCTTCCCAGCTCTGCCGTGCACCCAAACAGTGGTTTTCTCTCTCATATGTGGTATCACGGTACTCAGGAGAAGTTACATAACACATTTTGGGTTCCATTTTTTCCTGTTACCCTTATCAATATAAAATATTTTGGATCTGAAGTAATTTTTCACGGAAAAAAGTTAAATATTCATTTTTTCCTTCCACAGTACTTTAGTTCTTGTGAAGCACCTGAAGGGTTAATAAACTTCTTGAATGTGGTTTTCAGCACCTTGAGGGGTACAGTTTTTAGAATGGTGTCATTTTTGGGTATTTTCTATCATATAGACCCCTCAAAGTAACTTCAAATGTGATGTGCTCCCTAAAAAAAAAATGGTGTCGTAAAAATGAGAAATCGCTGGTCAACTTTTAACCCTTATAACTTCCTAACAAAAAGAAAAAGGTTGGTTCCAAAATTGTGCTGATGTAAAGCAGACATGTGGGAAATGTTACTTATTAAGTATTTTGTCCGACATATCTCTGTGATTTAAAGGCATGAAAATTCAAAGTTGAAAAATTGTGAAATTTTCTCCAAATTTCCGTTTTTTCTTCACAAATAAACGCGTCATACCGAAGAAATTTTACCACTATCATTAAGTACAATATGTCACAAAAAACAATCTTAGAATCACCAGGATCCATTGAATTGTTCCAGAGCTATAACCTCATAAATTACAGTAGTCAGAATTGTAAAAATTGGCCCGGTCATTAACGTGCAAACCACCCTCAGGAGTAAAGGGGTTAATGCCTGCTGGATGGCGTCTAGATTTCCCAAATACAGATATAATGACTGGAACCAAACATTAATGTAATTTGCACAAGACAACGACTCAGGAGGGAAGATTTTTCAGTAAGATTGTGAACCAAGACAGAAAATCGCTTCCATATTGTAATTAATTAATCTTCACTGAAAGGTAAAATCTTTATTTTGGGTAGAAATCTTAAAAAATAAAATAGGTAAAGACGAGATATTTTTAATTGCTGTTACATCGGGGAGAATTAAAGTGAGTGAATTCTCCATAAATGTACAAATTACTAATTAAAATAAGAAAATAAAGTTCTGTTCAAAAAAGTAGGAAACTTCTGAGTCTGACTAATCAGCCGAGAGCGCCCCCTCCCCCACTGTTCCCGATGACGACAGCTACCATAATTGTAATTAATGATGCACAGTGTCTATAAAAGAACGAGTGGTGAAGAAATGTAAGTCTTCAAACAAGAGGGATAACGGAGAGATCTGTGCACAGTAATGTTTAATGAGGTGATCAAGAGACATGAACGGTTTTATAACCGGCGCCACAGTTCCAGGGGAAGAATACATTTACATACGAGAAAAGTGAAGCGCATCTTTGGTTACTAATATAAGGGGAAGGGAATACTCCACCGAAATCTACGGAGACTCCCATGCCCTCTGCTTCCCATGGGGTCAGTGCTCCTCCCTGTCTACATGCACCAGGATACCACCGGGCTGAGACTGAAATGCAGCCCTGGCAGATAAAAGCATACAGACCATTGCTGCCCCCAATATCCCCAGATGGACCAGTAGTATCAAGAATACCGCCACGCTATGATCACATAATACTATAGTGACACAATAATACCACCATACTGATCAATAACCAAAACCACCGCAGTAGGACTGACATTACTAGCATACAGTGCTCATATAATGGTGATATCAGGTCTACACCAGAGCTCTGGAGATCATATACAGGTGATTCTTACAAAGTTAGAATATCATCAAAAAGTTCATTTATTTCAGTTCTTCAATACAAAAAGTGAATCTCTTATATTCTATAGAGTCATTACACACAGAGTGATCTATGACACGTGATTATTCCTGTTAATGATGATGATTATGGCTTACAGCCAGAGAAAACCCAAAAGTCATTATCTCAGTAAATTAGAATAATTAACAATAAACACCTGTAAAGGCTCCTAAGTGTTTATAAAGGTCCCTTAGTCTGTTTCAGTAGCTCCACAATCATGGGGAAGACTGCTGACCTGACAGATGTCCAGAAGGCAGTCACTGACACTCCACAAGGAGGGGAAGCCACAAAAGGCCATTGGTAAAGAAGCCGGCTGTTCACACAGTGCTGTATGCAAGCAGATTAATGGAAAGTGGAGTGGAAGGAAAAAGTGTGGTAGAAAAAGGTGCACAAGCAACCGGGATAACCGCAGCCTTGAAAGGATTGTTAAGAAAAGGCCATTCAACAAATTAGGGCAGATTCACAAGGAGTGGACGCTGCAGGAGTCATTGCTTCAAGAGCCACCACACACAGACGTGTCCAGGACATGGGCTACAAGTGTCACATTCCTTGTGTCAAGCCACTCATGACCAATAGACAACGTCATAAGCTTGATGTCACCGCACAATACAAAGATGACATCAACCCTACAAATATGGACCCAACTTGCCACCGCCTCGGCAAGTGGGAAAAGCCAAGCAAAGCACCAGAATTGGCGCATCTAATAGATGTGCCTTTTCTGGTTGGCTGCGGGCGGCTATTTTTAGGCTGGGGGAGTAAATATCCATGGTTCCTTACCAGCCTGAGAATATCAGCCCCCAGCTGTCTGCTTTAGCAAGGCTGGTTGTCAAAAAGGGGGGGCCCACACTGTTTTTTTAAATTCTTTATTTAAACAATTAAAAAATACGGCATGGGTACCCCTCTATTCTTGATAACCAGCTTTGCTGAAGCTGACAGACCCCAGCTGTGAGTTTTGCCTGGCTGGTTATCAAAAATGCAGGGAGACCCACTCCGTTGTTTTTTTTTAAATTATTTTCTTAGGACTAGTCGGCTGTCTAAAGCGCATGGGAGGTTCCAGATGCTGTGTGAAAGAGATAAAGATCGGGCAAACTGAATTCAATCATCCAATGCTTTAGTTTTCTGGGGAGAAACCATCTGAAATTTTTTAAAGAAACAGAGGTTTCTGGAAAGGAGCAAGAAATGTCTGAAGGAACAGAGATGTCTATAATGAATGGAGGTGACTGGTAGAAAGGAACAAAGGTGTCTGTAAGAAACAGAGGCTACTGGAAAAACAGAGATATCTGAAAGAAACCGAGCTGTCTGGAAGGAATATAGATATCTGGAAGGAAAGAACATATATGATCTGAAGGAACAGAGTTGTGTGGAAGGAGCAAGTACAGTATGATCGGAAGGGACAGATGTATCTGTCAGTGACTTTCTCCCCTTTCCCAATTGAAAACACTAGACCGCTCGCCCGTTTCCGTCTTTTATAGACTGCGCCCAGTTACTTCGCTTCGTCTGTTCACTCGAGAACAGTCATCATCCAGTATTATGGGAAATTGTACTCACAAAACCACAATGAAAACAGTTTTCCTCCAGAAATCCCATTTTATATCATCGGAGTATACTGCGCACCATTCTCGGCATCGATAAAAGTTTTATTCCATCATTGTTTTGGTACATAAACGCTGCGTTATCAAGACTTAACCTAATAATGGCTCGTTTATGCCCCGAAACACTGACGGAATAAAACTGCCTTGTGAAGAGTGAGTGTGAGGTTCCTGGGTCGTAGATTACAATTCTGCCTGAACTGATACTTTGTATCTTTAGGAATTCTGTGTCAGATCAGTAAGTGACTGCAGACTCTAATCCATGGGGGGAGAGTAAATGTTATTTATAAGACACAGATACCATTTTTTCTTCTGTCGCAGTTCACAGTTCTTCATAAGTCAAATAAAACCGGCTCAGACGCCACCATGAAGGAACGAGCCGTGCCCCGAACTTACACAGTTTACAAACAATTCTAAAGTGTTTCCTGAGTTGAGAAATGTATAAGCCCCAGCGCGGTGTCTATCTGCTCTGTATAATTTACTCCATTTATGAATTATACATCACTTTGTGCATTGTATCATTTGTAGAAAACGCCGAGTGTTAAGGACAGGTAATAACTTCACTAGTTTTATGCTAAAATAAAAATGGAAATGAAAAAATGGATAAGAAGCTTCTTCAATGAGCGGCGGTTATATTAGATGATGTACAAGTAATAAGAGGCAGCTAGGGAGACGGGAAGTCTTTATGTCTGCTCCATACTCTGCGCAAGGAATGAGCATCTAAAAGGAACAACCCCTTTATTAACATGGAGTATATCAAAAAGAGTTTACTTAAAGGGGCTGTCCGGCCTTAGGTTACAAGTCTGCAGTCACTCTATGCGCGTTGTGCAGCTTTTCCAGTGCTGGTGCCAAGAACAAGTGGACAGGCGAGTACAAGTATGCGATTTGCATTTATGCGGTCATGTGCTGACTAGACGTGTCCTTGATACGCTTGCATTGAGCGAGGCTGGATATGTCTAGTCCGAATGTGGTAGAAAGTAAGCAAACCGCATACTTGTGGTCACATGACCGCACACCCCCGGCGCTGGAGAGGCCTCACAGTGTGCAGTGTATAGTGCGCATAATGCGAGGATTCACAAGTCTGCAGCCACATAGTGTTTGCAGGTTTGTAACCCACCAGAGAACATACCATTGGTGCAGCCTGTGCAGCCGCACAGAGGTCCAAGAGGTAATGGGGCCACTACGACCTCCACAGCAGGTGGAATTGTGCATTGTGATGAGTTATTAGACTGCAGAGGGCCCAAATTCTGTTCTAATGCACTAAGTGAAAAGGATCCACTGAGCGCTCCACAAAATTATTCTTTATCTCATTGAATTAAAACAATGGGTAACGGGGAGACGGAGCACATCCAGGACGACGGCTGTTTCTGACCAGATAGTGCTTCAATGGATCCCTGCATGGAGGTAACCGGACGTTACCTGCCCTAAATATTCACGCTTGTAATGACGGGATAAACAATCAAACACACCTGGATCATGTGAGCCAAACACCATGAAATACATGAAATAGACACTGAAAACACATCCTGCATGTAAAAGACATGTAAATCTGGACAGTCATAAAAAACTGCCATATCTAGTCTCTCATTGGGTCCCAACGCACTTTGTGCTCGGGAACGGAGGAGCCTTATGGCTTCTCTTCTCAATAAACATTTATGGTGGTCACCCCTCGCACTGAGGCTTTAACTCTTTCTACCCCAGCAAACTGCAGTAACTCCGGATTAGAATCATGCTGTTCCTGCATATGTTCTATCAAATGGCGTGAACCCTTTCCAGAGATAATAGATCTGTGATGTTTCCTGATACAGATATATAGGGATCTAATAGTTTCACCAATATACAATGGCCCACAGGGACAATAAGTGATGGACATCACATGGCGGGTTTCTCTAGGAAACTGCGGGAAGAGTAGTCCCCACATTTAAAATTACCCGTTGGTCAAGAATCATTCAACCAGTTCCTAGGAATATCCTTTTCCAGCCAGTTCCGGACCAACAGATCCTTCAAATTTGTGGATCATCTGTAGGTAACTAATGGACATTTTGATACCACCCCGGCTATGTCCTGATCTTCTTCTAATAGATGCCAATCCCTGTGAATATCTGCACGGATCTGCCTGTGCATTGGGCCAAAGGTAAAATTAAAAATCGTTTTTCTCTTTGCCTCTTCCTGTTACTTTATCTCCTCAATAAATCGTCTTGGGTGAAGGGATGTCCTTGTGTGAAAGCTGTATCTAATACCTGGCCACAATATCCCCTGTGGAGGAATCTATCCTTTAACTCCCTAGACTGTTTCATAAAAGTGTCATTGTCATTGTTAATTTTTCAAAGTTGCAAAATTTGGCAGTAGTGGAGTGAACTTTTGTGTGATAGGGACGCACACTGTCAAAATGTAGAAGAGAGTGGCAGTAGGTTTTTTAAAAAGTTTTTGTAACCAGGACCCCATTTTTTACTTGGATTCTGACATCAGTAAAGTCTAGATCACCCCCTCCAAAAACTGAGGTAAAACGCATATTGAGTCCACGTACCTTAAGAAAACCTTAATATATTTCAAAAAAACGGTTGTTCAAAGAGATGACATGATTGTCTTCAAGAGTGGCTAAAACTAAATTAGCGAATGTGCAATCTACTGGAGTCCCCATGGCGGTCCCTGTGCATTGCAGAAACCACCTATCCATGAACATGAATGCGTTCTGTGAAAGAATAAATTGTATCTCAACGCAGATGAACTCCATTACCGCTGATCTCTTCTCTGTATTTTGAAGGATGGATCGCACAACTTCTGTTCCCTGCCTTTGGGGAATGTGGTGTAGGGACTTTCTATAGAGGCTAAGGCATAATCCTCCTGCCAAGAAACATTTGTAACCGCCCGCAAAAATTCACCAGAATCTTTCAAATATGAAGGGACGTCCCTTAGATGGGACTCGAGCCAATCTACATATTGCGAAAGTGGCTCTGTGAGAGAGCCCACTCCCGAGACTATGGGACCTCCGGGGGGCCACCAAAGGTTTATGTAACTTAGGTATGAAATACTAATGTGGATTTTGCCGGAACTGCAGGAAATGTTTTTCCGCCTTCCTTTCTGATAAAACATCGGCTTCTACTTGCTTTCGTAAGAAAGTACGTACGTTGTTCATATATTTGGGGCTGGGATCCTTGCTTAATGGCACATAAGTGCTAATACCACCCAGTTGTCTTTCTGCCCTCTGTATATAGTAAAACCATATTGACCCCCTTGTCAGCCTCACGAACGATCACGTCCTTCCAACCCCTGATTTTATTTAATGCTGAATATTCTCCTTAAGACAGATTTTGGGGGATTTTGGGGTATAACACAGCTTCCACACCTCTCCACATGTCTACCACATTCCCTGGAGTAACTGGGAGCATAAAAGTGGAACTAACTATGAAAGTGACATATGTGGGACCCTCTGACCATGTCAGACCTTCTGTGTCTGTTTAGGCTCTTCAGGATTGAGGCATCATCATGTACATTTGTGATAGACGCCTTATTATCAGAAGCTGCTCTGAATCCTAGGGGCCCAATAGAGAAGGTACCCCTCCTTGTTTTGGTATTGGAGGGGAACTGTTGGAAGAAGCAAAAGATTTAAAACAATGAATTTTATGAACAGCTTTAAACAAATCAATTCTATAGTCCACACAATTACATTTCTCAGGGACACAAGAACCCAAACCCTTGGACAGATGCAATCATCATCCAGAGGATGACCAGTCCAGTTATGAAAGAACTGTATATCTGATCAAATTATGAGTTTAGGAAGTGGAGATGCGAAAAGAAGCAGGGTGGATTTGATTTAAATCAAACTGATTTAAATCACGATTTAAATCACGATTTAAATCACTAGTCAGTAAGGCTTGATGTAAATCAGTGATTTAAATCAAAGTTTCTACCTAAACTAGTTCTTGCTACTTTAACATGCAAGTAGATGAAGATTTTTAGAATCACTTTTTATATTACTTTTTTTCTCCCAGTTTAATGGGTTAATCATTTATATTTGGACACCACTGTTCTGTTGTACTTAGGAAGGAGAAAAATAATCCTGACCTTAATAACAATTTAAACAGATTTATTCAACTGAGACAATAACAACATTACAGCATAAGTTATTTGCTTAAACAAACATCCATGTTTGTTAACTAATTTGGCTAAACAAAATATATATATATTTTAAGAAACGTAGACTGTCAGCCCAGCCGACACATGAAAAACTTAAATACTACTGTCCCTGCTGTCCTCTGTAGCTCACTCGTCGTCATCTTCATCATCATCTTCTTCTTTGTTCCTATTCATAATCTGGAAAAGAAAAACAAGCTTTCCTGCTTTATTGGGTCCCAACCGATTTCTCAATTTAGAATGAATGAGTCCAAAGGAAGAGAATATTCTTTCAACGCCTGCAGAAGAAGCTACTGCTGTTAAAAGTGAAATCATTACTTGAACAGTCTCTAAATCCAAGCGCTTAAGTGACTTCCACCAGTTTACTGGTGTGACCTTCCTTAAAATATCTTCAGCAAACATATATTTCTTGAATGGTTCCCCCTTAGCTCTGAAGTTTATTATAGTTGGCATTAAAGATGGATGATTGCTGGATACCCATGTCATAGCTAACTCCTCTTCCTCAGCACTTAGGTTTTGACCCTGATATTGGATATTGACAATATTTGCCAAAAAATGAGCTGAAGTCAGTGCTTGTCCCATTCGTTTGTTTACTGCTTGTAATTTAATTCTGTCCATGTGTAGTTCTGTTTTTAAGTGTTCACTCAGTTCCTTCCAAATTTCAACGGCATCCGCAATAAAACAGCTATTTTTCTGTATTTTGTTTAAAGCTTGAGAGATGGGTTTCAGGAAGCTCAGCATATGTTCAACATTTCTCTTAAGCCCAATGTTGAGGATTTTGGCCGTGACAGTGCCATCTATTTTATCTCGATTTTCTTCACAAAGTGTCATCAGAATAGGCCAGTTTTTGATATACTGCTCAAAACAGTCCACCACAGAGTTCCATCTAACATCTTGTGGGAGCGTTAGCTTGGTTCCACCCATCCTTTTCAGAGCTGCTGCAGCAAAATGATTATTACGGAAGTATTTAGCAATTTCAACAACATTAGCCTTTATTTCTGGAACACTTAAGTCTTTGGCTAAGAGGTGAAGCAAATGAGCACTGCAACCATATGTTATTAGCTTTGTATTCCCTCCCTGCTCTTCTAAATTTCTTCTCATCTTGGATACGTTTGCAGCATTGTCAGTGACCAAACTGCGTACTAGACATTTGAATTTTTGTTCACATGTTGTTATAGCTTTTACTGCCACTTCTTGTAAGTATTCTGCTGTGTGTGCATTTCCTGACGTATCAGTTGTTTGTGCAAGGAAGACTTTACCTTCTTCTGTTGTTATACAAGCACATACAATAGGATCATTGTGGACATTACTCCACCCATCAATACTTAGGTTAACAATTTTACCCTCCAGAGCTGTTGCACATTGCTCCATTTCTCTGTCATACACTTGATCCAGCAGTTTCCCTGCAACATCAGCTCTGCTGGGTGGACTGTATCCTGGTCTCAGTGACTGAACCATATTAATGAAATGTGGGTTCTCATTCAGACGGAAAGAAGAGTTCGTTGCATAAATAAACTGGGCAATTTTTTCATCAATCAACTCTTTTTCTAATCTGCTAGTTCTTATCACAAACCTATCTATGGTGGTTCCAGGAGGTAAAGGTTTTTTCTTCCTTTTGGGTGATGGTGATATGTGGCTGTGGGTGTCTGATGATGATGCTGCTGTTAATGAAGCACTATCCTGGATGGATAACTCTGAAACTGTAGAACAGGATGATGGTGATCTTGGAGGTGGATAGTTTCCAGAATCCATGAATTCCCCTAAACAAAAAAAGTCGATGCTGTTATTTTATTGTTTATACAATTTCTGCTTATTGTACACAACACAGCACTGCCCCAAAAGGAATATTTGTTTTTCTTCATAACTGTACCAAATGACAGTAACATGCAGTAATAATAAGAAATATAATTTTTCTCACACATGACAGTTCAGTCTTTAGAAATAGGATTCAATAAAAATGTTTACCAACCTGAAGATCCTGCCTGTTCAGAAGTGTTTCTTTGGTCATCTTCATCACCGCACTTCTCATGATGTTGCCTCATTCGCGCCACCAGGCCTTGCATCTCTTTGTTGCATCGTTTGCATTTTGCACGCATGCCTGCCTTACCGTTAGGCGAAGGAGCTTCATTAAAATATTCCCAAACTGGGTCTCTTTTACGGCCTGCTGCCATTATAAGGAAAGAATGTAATAAACCTCAGATCGTACACACAAACAGATCCAGACTTGTCTGTCTGTGGCTATGCTGCAGTATTGTGCTCAAAGTTTCACTTTCATTTTCTTGTCTGCTTGCCCTTCCTCCTCCTCACACTTAGATTCACATTCTTCTTGTGTTGTGCAGATCTATTCCACTCCAAACAATCAGAAACATATTGTCTAACTTCTTGGACTTGGCACTGAAGGGGTTGATTCTGTATTCATATAGGTTTGTAGAACAATAGGATTAAGGTCTTTTTCTCAACTCTGTTCATGTTGTAACATTTTTGCCGTGAAGAAGAGGCTGGGACCTCTGCGGAGTCAAATTCAGTTTTGAGAACTGCGTAAGTAAAGCGAGCGTCTGTGATAATATAGGAGAGAAACTGCCCACTAATCCTACAGAAACCTCTGGAAGAGCATGGCATTGTGAATGTTACACATATACAGCCTTTATTCTACTGAGTTAAACAACTCAGCTTTATCTCATGATGGAAGAACCTTTGGATGGTAAAATATTTTCCTCAAAAAGCAGTTTATTGAAAAAAATACGATTTAAATCAAAAAAATCCGATTTAAATAAAAAAAATCAGATTTTTTTGATTTTTTTAAAAAAAATCATTGATTTTTATCCACCCTGAAAAGAAGCCAGTTTCTCAAAGATCCTTACAGTATATTAATTTGTATTCTTGATTTGCACAAGTTTGCTGAAAAGGGGCAGTGACCTTATAACTTGAGAGCCCCTTTAAACATACATTTGGGTTTTGTTATTGTAATGTCACCTCAGCCAAGAGCATCAATGAAGCACCAGACTGCTCTACCACCTTCAGGGTTGTTGGTAATGGTAATGGTTCCCAGATACCAAGCTACAAAGACCCATAAGAGGAACCTGGCTAAATAAAAGTCCTCAGGGGTTTATTACTGGATTGTGAATCGCTGGGATGCAGGTTGGAGATTATAGAAGTAACAATCAGACCCTGTCCCTGGTACCTGTGGTACACTTCTGTAACTCAAGAATTAGAAATGGCAGCTGCTGTCCCTGATTTAGATGCAGGTTACCAAGACTGAAAGTTATCTCCATCCACTGAATAGGGAACAATTACTGATCTCAGGCGTTCCTCGCAGTGGGATACCCATCCATCCAAACATTGAGCCTCGTCTGGATGGAAGGTGCAGCTACTCTCCATTCATTTTCTGTCTGGACTGCTGATCCCCGTATGGGGCTATCTGCAGCAATTCATGAAACGATATAGTGCCTTGCGAAAGTATTCGGCCCCCTGGAAATTTTCAACCTTTTCCCACATATCATGCTTCAAACATAAAGATACCAAATTTTAATTTTTGGTGAAGAATCAACAACAAGTGGGACTCAATTGTGAAGTTGAACGAAATTTATTGGTTATTTTACATTTTTGTGGAAATACAAAAACTGAAAAGTGGGGCGTGCAATATTATTCGGCCCCTTTACTTTCAGTGCAGCAAACTCACTCCAGAAGTTCATTGTGGATCTCTGAATGATCCAATGTTGTCCTAAATGACTAATGATGATAAATATAATCCACCTGTGTGTAATCAAGTCTCCATATAAATACACCTGCTCTGTGATAGTCTCAGGGTTCTGTTTGAAGCACAGAAAGCATCACGAAGACCGAGGAACACAACAGGCAGGTCCGTGATACTGTTGTGGAGAAGTTTAAAGCTGGATTTGGATACAAAATGATTTCTAAAACTTTAAACATCCCAAGGAGCACTGTGCAAGCGATCATATTGAAATGGAAGGAGTATCATACCACTGCAAATCTACCAAGACCCGGCCGTCCCTCTAAACTTTCATCTCAAACAAGGAGAAGACTGATCAGAGATGCAGCCAAGAGGCCCATGATCACTCTGGATGAACTGCAGAGATCTACAGCTGAGGTGGGACAGTCTGTCCATAGGACAACAATCAGTCGTACACTGCACAAATCTGGCATTTATGGAAGAGTGGCAAGAAGAAAGCCATTTCTCAAAGAGATCCATAAAAAGTGTCATTTAAAGTTTGCAACAAGCCACCTGGGAGACACAACAAACATGTGGAAGAAGGTGCTCTGGTCAGATGAAACCAAAATCAAACTTTATGGCAACAATGCCAAACGATATGTTTGACGTAAAGGCAACGCAGCTCATCACCCTGAACACACCATCCCCACTGTCAAACATGGTGGTAGCAGCATCATGGTTTGGGCCTGCTTTTCTTCAGCAGGGACAGGGAAGATGGTTAAAATTGATGGGAAGATGGATGGAGCCAAATACAGGACCATTCTTGAAGAAAACCTGTTGGAGTCTGCAAAAGACCTGAGACTGGGACGGAGATTTGTCTTCCAACAAGACAATGATCCCAAACATAAAGCAAAATCTACAATGGAATGGTTCACAAATAAACGTATCCAGGTGTTAGAATGGCCAAGTCAAAGACCAGACCTGAATCCAATCGAGAATCTGTGGAAAGAGCTGAAAACTGCTGTTCACAAACGATCTCCATCCAACCTCACTGAGCTTGAGCTGTTTGCCAAGGAAGAATGGGCAAGAATTTCAGTCTCTCAATGTACAAAACTGATAGAGACGTACCCCAAGAGACTGCAGCTGTAATCACAGCAAAAGGTGGCGCAACAAAGTATTAAGTTAAAGGGGCCGAATAATATTGCACGCCCCACTTTTCAGTTTTTGTATTTCCACAAAAATTTGAAATAACCAATACATTTCGCTCAACTTCACAATTGTGTCCCATTTGTTGTGGATTCTTCATCAAAAATTTACATTTGGTATTTTTATGTTTGAAGCATGATATGTGGGAAAAGGTTGAAAAGTTCCAGGGGGCCAAATACTTTCGCAAGGCTCTGTACATGGAGGGGTGGGTTAAATACTTGACCTACACTCCATCCAGGTGGCCCTTTGCGCAGCCCGCACTCTCTGGATTGGACGTGTTCTATGGGTTGTCAATAACTTTCAAACTTGGTAAAACCCAGTTAGGTTGTAATGAGGTGCTCTGCCCTGTGCCTGCCACTGAAAATTATAAGAATAGTATTGTGCGGTTTTACTGCGTCTTATTATGCGATGTGACATGGGCGTACCCACCGTGGGATGGGGGGGAAGCTGCCCCCCCTAGAAGCAGGGGCGCCCCCATGCACACCTATCATGATGAGGCCACCCGGCCCCTGTGAGGCAGGGGGGCCCACTTACCCCCAGCGCCGACTCCCCCCGCCGCTGATTTGAACTATACCGGCGTCTGCCGGTACAGTTCAAAGTAATGATGGAGGAGAGAGCGTCGACTAACGCTCCCTCTCCCATCATTCCCCGCTCTGTCTCTGACACAGCGGGTGTGCGATGACGTCATCATGCACTCACTGTGTAACAGGCAGTGCAGGAGACAGGAGCTGGGAGCAGCACGGGCACCAGGAGTGGTGAGGAGTGTTTTTTTTTAAATATGTCAGTACGTACTGAACTGTGGCTGTGGGGCCATTCCTGGGGGGGAGGAGAGATGAGAGCTGTGTTATATGGGTCCTCCTATATACCATGTGGGCCCTGCTACATACTATGTGGGCCCTGCTATATACTATGTGGACCGTGCTATATACTGTGTGGGCCACGCTATATACTATGTGGGCCGCGCTATGTACTATGTGCACCGTGCTATGTACTGTGTGGGCTGCGCTATATACTATGTGGGCCGTGCTGTATACTGTGTGGGCCGTGCTGTATACTGTGTGGGCCGTGATGTATACTGAGTGGGCCCTGCTCTATGCTATGTGGGCCGCGCTATATACTATGTGGGCCCTGCTGTATACTATGTGGGCCGCGCTATACACTATGTGTGCCTTGCTGTATACTATGTGGGCCACGCTATATACTATGTGGGCAGCGCTATATACTATGTGGGCTGCGCTATACACTATGCGGGCCGCGCTATACACTATGTGGGCTGTGTTATATACTATTGGGGGATATATTATATTTTATGGGGTGGCTGTGTTATATACTATGTGGCTGTGTTATATACTTTGTGGCTGTGTTATATACTATGGGGCTACGTTATATTCCTTTGGGGAGGCGGGATGTATGATATTCTATTCGGGGATACATTATATTCTATGGGGAGCTGTATTATAGTTATTATATTCTATGAGGGGTGATTGCATCATACTTTATGAGGGGGTTACATTATACTTTATGAGGTGGCTACATTGTATTCTATGGGGGCTGCATTATATTCCATGGAGGGCTATATTATATTTTATGGGGGCTTCATTATACTTTATGAGGGGGCTGCATTTTACTATATGAGGAGGGCTACATTTTATTCTATGTAGGGGCTACATTATACTATATAAGGGGGCTCAATTATATTCTATTGGGGGTTTACATTATACTCTGTGGGGTGGTTGCATTATACTCTGGGGTGGTTGCATTATACTCTGTGGGGTGGCTGCATTATGCTCTATAGGGTGACTGCATTATACTATATGTGGGCTGCATTATACTGTATCGAGGACTATGGGGAATACATTATACCATATGAAGAACTATGGGGTACATTATACTATGGGAAGTGAATTGTACTACATGGATGACTATGGCAGTGCATTATGCTATATGGAGCACTATGAGGAGTGTATTATACTATATGGAGGACTGAGTAGTGTATTATACTATATGGAGGACTGAGTGTATTTTAATATATGGAGGGCTATGAGGAGTGTATTATACTATATGGAGGACTATGGGGAGTGTATTTTAACATATGGAGGACTTTAGGGAGTGGATTATACTATTTGAGGAGTGTATTATACTATATAGAGGACAATAGGGAGTGTATTATACTATATGGAGGACTATGGGGTGTGCATTTTACAATATGGAGGACTGTGGGACATATTATATAGAGGACTATGGGAAGTTTATAATACTATATGGAGGACTATGGGGAGATTATACTATATGGAGGACTATGGGGAGTGTATTATACTATATGGAGGACTATGGGGAGTGTATTATACTATATGGAGGACTATGGATACATTATATTATATGGAGGACTATGGGGTGTGCATTTTACAATATGGAGGACTGTGGTGCACATTATAATATATGGAGGACTATGGGGTGTACTATACTAAACAAGCAAAATGCTGCCTATTCATCGAGTGATTGGATTGTTTATACCGGAACAAAACTCATTGTTCTCAGCAGCACATCGCCAGTGTAAACTGTAGATGTGCTGCTGATAACATGACACTGTATCGTGATCTATTAGTGATTGTTCTGTCCCCATCATTGTTCCTCAGCCGGTGGAAAGGGGCCGGGAAACAAGTGTTGAACGATTTCAATATTGTCGATCACACTCATTTAGCGGTCTGAAGTCAGCGCATTTAAATACAACCAAAATGCTTCTGTGTGATGTGCAATGTGTTAGCATTTGGGGCCCCATTTCAAACTTTGCCTAGGGCCCCACTTTGCCTAAAACCGGCCCTGCTCAACGTATCAGGCATTAGGGTGTCCAGGCAGGACACACTCCCTACCCACGCGTGCCTGATGCCTGCGGCCTGCCTGCTGCAATCATGTGGCGTTAGGTCGGGTGATGGGTATCATCACATCAGTGACTCCGGTCTCTCTGGGACGGGGTAAGTGAGTTACCCAGACTGCCAGACTGAGTGTATAATAATAATAATTGATCCAGAAAGATGTTTAAAGTAAAATACATCAGGCCGGCACCTGTAATACAGTGGGGCTGATGTATATACTGGTGCAGGGCTGGGGCTGGTGACATATACAGGTGTTGCGCTGGAGGCTGGGGCTGGTGAGGTATACAGGTGCTGGGCTGTAAGCTGGGGCTGGTGACATATACAGGTGCTGGGCTGGAGGCTGGTGCTGGTGACGTATACAGGTGCTGGGCTGGAGGCTGGGGCTGGTGACATATACAGATGTTGGGCTGGAGGCTGGGGCTGATAATGTATACAGGTGCTGGGCTGGAGGCTGGTGACATATACAGGTGCTGGGTTGGAGGCTGTGGCTGGTGATGTATACAGGTGCTGGGCTGGAGGCTGGTGATGTATATACAGGTGCTGGGCTGGAGGCTGGGGCTGGTGACATATGCAGGTGCTGGGCTGGTGACGTATACAGGTGCTGGGCTGGTGACGTATACAGGTGCTGGTCATGTATATACAGGTGCTAGCTGGTCATGTATATACAGGTGCTGGGCTGGGGGCTGGTGACGGATACAGGTGCTGGGCTGGTGACGTATACAGGTTCTGGGCTGGTGATGTATACAAGTGCTGGGATGGTGACGTATACAGGTGCTGGGCTGGTGACGTATACAGGTGCTGGTCATGTATATACAGGTACTGAGCTGGTGATGTATATACAGGTGCTGGGCTGGTGCCGTATACAGGTGCTGGGCTGGTGATGTATACAGGTGCTGGGCTGGTGATGTATACAAGTGCTGGGATGGTGACGTATACAGGTGCTGGGCTGGTGACGTATACAGGTGCTGGTCATGTATATACAGGTACTGAGCTGGTGATGTATATACAGGTGCTGGGCTGGTGCCGTATACAGGTGCTGGTCATGTATATACAGGTGCTGGGCTGGTGATGTATATACAGGTGCTGGGCTGGTGATGTATATACAGGTGCTGGGCTGGTGATGTATACAGGTGCTGGGCTGGTGATGTACACAGGTGCTGGGATGGTGACGTATACAGGTGCTGGGCTGATGACGTATACAGGTGCTGGTCATGTATATACAGGTGCTGAGCTAGTGATGTATACACAGGTGCTGGGCTGGTGATGTATATACAGGTGCTGGGCTGGGGGCTGGTGATGGATACAGGTGCTGGGCTGGTGACGTATACAGGTGCTGGGCAGGTGACGTATACAAGTGCTGGGATGGTGACGTATACAGGTGCTGGGCTGGTGACGTATACAGGTGCTGGTCATGTATATACAGGTGCTGAGCTGGTGATGTATATACAGGTGCTGGGCTGGTGCCGTATACAGATGCTGGTCATGTATATACAGGTGCTGGGCTGGTGATGTATATACAGGTGCTGGGCTGGTGACGTATACAGGTGTTGGGCTGGTGACGTATACAGGTGCTGGGATGGTGATGTATACAGGTGCTGGTCATGTATGTACAGGTGCTGAGCTGGTGATGTATATACAGGTGCTGGGCTGGTGACGTATACAGGTGCTGGGCTGGTGACGTATACAGGTGCTAGTCATGTATATGCAGGTGCTGGGCTGATGATTTAAATACAGGTGCTAGGCTGGTGATGTATACAGGTGCTGGTCATGTATATACAGGTGCTGAGCTGGTGATGTATATACAGGTGCTGGGCTGGGGGCTGGTGATGGATACAGGTGCTGGGCTGGTGATGTATACAGGTGCTAGTCATGTATATGCAGGTGCTGGGCTGGTGATTTATATACAGGTGCTGGGCTGGTGACGTATACAGGTGCTGGTCATGTATATACAGGTGCTGAGCTGGTGATGTATATACAGGTGCTGGGCTGGGGACTGGTGACGGATACAGGTGCTGGGCTGGTGACGGATACAGGTGCTGGGCTGGTGACGTATACAGGTGCTGGACTGGTGATGTATACAGGTGCTGGTCGTGTATATACAGGTGCTGGGCTGGTGATGTATATACAGGTGCTGGGCTGGGGCTGTTGACGTATACAGGGCTAGTCAATTTTCGTTTCATTCACCTTTTTCGTTCTAAAATGTTATAACCTGAATGACCATGGCTTGCCCCCCCTAGTTTTGATCCTGGGTACACCCATGCGATGTGAGAAGTGAACTGTGTCATGCGGTTTTTAGTAATGTAATGTATCTGATGTGTAGAGTTGTAGGTTCTGAGGCTGCTGTGTGAATACGGTGAAGGTAATGCCAAGTGTGAGTAACATGCACTCAGCTCTGGTGCAGGGAAAGTATAGGATATAGTTTTGAGTTTAGGACATAGAGCAGATTAGACAGTGATAGGCAATGTAAGTGTAATATGCTTAGTGCAGACTGTTAGAAGATACTGGCTGCAGTTCATAGGTGAAAGGTTAAGTCTGCCCAGCAACAAGACTGCAGGGGCAGACAGAGTAAATAGAAAGTAAATGAATCATCCAACCCAAAGTGGGAGGGGTTAGGACCTGTAAAAAGCAATCATTTCCTGGTTTAGTCAGTTAGTGAAGAGAGTTCGTTGGTGACATTTGTTAGAGCGAGTTCAAGGTGCAGTGATCTGTTAAGAGAAGAAAGTACATGCTGTGCTGGACGGTATGAGGCCTGACCAAACTCCCTGCGCCTATTCCTGCAACATCCAGAGCTCAAGGCTCAAGTTGGTGACTATAGAGAGCACCGACACCCCTTCCCTACAGAGGAATTTGGCCATGGAGCCACGTGAGGGAGCCATTATGGATCTCGGCAATATTGCAGTGACAGATTGGAAAATCTTTGGGGCTGACAGGAACTGTTACATCAGGGATAGTCCAGGTGGAAAGTAAAGTAAAGCGGGAAATGTACTGTGTACTGAAATGAGAAACGGAGGGTGCTGTGCCTGATACTGCGTGATACAATCTGATGTACTACTACTGTCAAGCAAACTCTTAAATGTTGAAACGAACTGGCTGTCCCCGAAGTTGTGGGCGGCTGTTCCTGAGTATGCAGAACAGAAAACCGCGGAGGCCTATGGCACCTTACACGAGATAAAAAAAAAATGGGTAAATGTGGATTTAATCTGCACTGCTGAATAATTCAGGATCCAGACCATGCAGTCATTAAATTGTGGATTTATTCTCAACGCGTTTCAAAGTGCAAGACTTCATCAGGAGCACCACATTTACCCATTTTTTATTTATCTCTGGTTGGTCACGAGTGGACCGGTGGATCTGCAGCAGCGGATGTCTCTAGAAGCTTCTCTTTTGGCTCAAATTGGTGAATACAATTAGATCATAGCAATCATTTTATCCTGGATAAGACCCTATTGCGCTATTATTCTCCAGCTGCACATATTGGACCTTACACGAGATGCCACACTGGGACTGGGACACTTCATTTGCGGGGTGCCAGGGCGTGTGGATGCAGCCCCTTGGCCATGACTACCGCCCTGCTCACTTTACAAAGTTACACCTCTGATGACTTGGTAAGGACCTCATTCTTCTAAACCCACAGTAATGGCATGTTGCGTTTCTATGGCTGGAAACGCTTTACTGGGTGCTAGAGATGAGCCAATCTACCAAACTGTAAATTCTGCAGATTCCTTCAAAACCATCCAGGAAATTCAATTCCCATCAAGTTTATTCATTATAAATTGAGCCCGATTGCTGGTAATAAAGAGCAGTTTATTGTGTTCTAAGGTCTCTAGAGCCTTAAGTATAATAAATGAACAGACAGAGAAAGGGTTAAATTATGCAATAAAATTCATACTGACGTTGTCTCTCACCTGTCCTTGCACCGCAGCTGTCCTCCGTTGTCTTCCTGGACCCGCGCTCCTCCAGGGTGCCGGTCTCTTCTTCATTTTGCAGCAGTCTTTCTGGCAGTGACTACGTATGCTCTGATGGCATGACGCGGTCACATGGCGCGGAGCAGCTCTTGACCTCAGAATGGACATCGGGGCCAGAAGCGCCAAACAGCAATGAAGAGAAGACTGATGCCGGAGCAGAGCAAGGGCCTAAGAAGCCAGTGGAGGCGGGGAGGTGCGGTAACAAGGACAGGTGAGGGGAGAATAGATTATTTTAAATGTTTTTTTTAACCCTTTTCTGTCCATACAGATGACACGAGTTTGACAAGCGCCAGTTCTACTTTCCTCATAAATGGTGAAGTTGACAATTTGTCAGTCCATACGATCATCCATCTTCATAACGGAAGTTACAGACGCCACCATCACCGGCCAAAAATGTGTTTCTCCCTGGCAAAGAAACTGAGCCTCCGAGCTTCACAACAAGAGCGAGAAAAGCGTCCGATTGATGTTTCTTTGGCAAGCAATTACAATTTTCGAGAAAAAAATAATCTGATTAAATCGGATCCTTTGTAAGGAAATTAAAGGAAATCCGGATAGATGTGAATGAACTTGAAGACAGATGGATGCGTCCAGATGCATGTACACAACAAAGAAGGAGACATACACAAGGATTGAGCGTCTTTGATGGAGAAATTGGCAAAAGCGCAAGGATTAGATCCAATTATCTCAGCAGCCAAGTGACATAAGCTCCGCGCTGCACAGAATCACCGCGTTCAGGGCTGGAGCAATGGCATCTCCAGGTCCTGGAACGAAAACAGAACAGTTGTAGGCAACAGGTGGAGCGCGGATGTCCTGTCTCCATATGTGATCTCAGACAACAGAAAGGGATGATGCAAAGCGAGGGGGTCGTTGTATAACATGGCTGGACATGCTGAGCTTTCATTTCTACTTTAGGGCACATTGGGATATGGCCAAGTCCAACTCTTGGGTTCCATGATTTTGGATAGTGATTACCACAGCCATTCACATAAAGAATAATATCTCTTAAAAAATGTATTCTTTTTATTGGATGTTGACTTTCAGGGCCTAAATGATGGGACTGTACGCAGTGTCCCGTGCTCCGGGATGTGGCTGTATATAGTATACATTGCATTGGTCACTTTCCAATCAGAAATATAGGAGCAACTGAGAAATGATCACCTGTTTCTACTGCAAGGAATAATGAAATCATATTTTTCATTCCAGGTGACTTTTCAGAATAATCTGTCTGGTGTGGATAAGGGATATCATTATTTCTGGCCATTATATGATTTATATCCTGTTGTTTTCCTCTCTGCAGTATCTATCTCTAATTTTCAGCTGTGTTTGAGGTAGTTGGAAAATAGCTGCAATGAAGTCTCCATACACAGCACACACAGGCATGAGGGATTCCAGCTCTCCTGTATCCTCATAGAATCATAGAATGTTAGAGTTGGAAGGGACCTCCTGGGCCATCTGGTCCAACCCCCTGCTCAAAGCCGGATTCACTAAATCATCCCACACAGATGTCTGTCCAGCCTCTGTTTGAAGACTTCCATTGAAGGAGAACTCACCACCTCTCGTGGCAGCCTGTTCCACTCATTGATCACCCTAACTGTCAAAAAGTTTTTTCTAATATCTAATCTGTGTCTCCTCCCATTCAGTTTCATCCCATTGCTTCTAGTCTTTCCTTGTGCAAATGAGAATAAAGATGATCCTTCTACAATGTGACAGCCCTTGAGATATTTGTAGACAGCTATTAAGTCTCCTCTCAGTCTTCTTGTTTGCAAGCTAAACATTCCCAAATCCTGCAACCGTTCCTCATAGGACATGGTTTGCAGACCGGTCACCATTCTGGTCGCTCTTCTCTGAACTTGCTCCAGTTTGTTTATGTCTCAAAACTGGACACAGTATTCCAGATGAGGTCTGACCAAAGAGGAGTAGAGGGCAATAATGACTTAACGTGATCTAGACTGTATGCTTCTGTTAATACATCCCAGAATTGTATTTGCCTTTTTTGCTGCTGCACCACACTGTTGACTCATGTTCAGTCTGTGATCTATTAGTGTACCCAAGTCTTTTTCACATGTGCTGTTGCTTAGCCCTATTCCTCCCATTCTGTATATGCTTTTTTCATTTTTATTGCCCAGATGTAGTACTTTGCATTTTTCCCTGTTAAAACCATTCTGTTAGTTGCTGCCCACTGCTCCAGTTTATTTATATCTTTTTGAATCCTCTCTCTCTTCTCTAGTATTAGCTACCCCTCCTAGCTTTGTGTCATCAGCAAATTTAATCAGTTTACTCTTAATTCCTTCATCTAAATCATTTATAAAGTGGTTGAACAATACAGGGCCCAGGACAGAGCCCTGTGGTACTGTCACGCTGTCTCTGCGTACAGGAGGTTAGGGGCCTAAGCTGACCCTAAGCTGGGGCCCTGACTAATCCCTCTACCTGGAGGTACTGTTAAAGGTACAGAGGTCCAGGCCGCCAGCGTAATCCCTACCTCCTGAGGATCCCTGAACCTCAGTGATCTAGTCCTGAGAAGGACCCCCGATCACAACAACAGGGAACGGGATAATATAAGCCCACACACAGTACTAGACGAACGAGACAGTACAAGGGGAAAATCAACAACCACCTTGCATACAAAACTACACCATAACAACAGAGGGAACACCAACGGGTAAGGAGATAAATGATAAAGCGAGGAAGGGAAAAAAACACACACAAAGAACACTTCACTCCAAACTCCAAAATACCACAAGCCGCTCTGTTTGTCTGCCAGGAATGCTTTCACCGACACTTCCCTAGCAGACTGGCAGGTATTTGAAGGAATCCCATTACAGAAGCATTAATTGCAGCTGGGTGTGGCTGGCCTTGTCTAGCACAGAAAGAGGGAGAATTAACTCCCTCACTGCCGAAAAACACCCAGCACCAGAAACTAAGCTGTGAGAAGTCAGGCTGTGCAATCGCGACGATCTTCATAGCGACACACCCGTGACAGGTACCCCCCTTGAGACATTCTTCCAACTGGATGTGCAGCCATTTGCGACCACTCTTTGGTCCGATCACTAATCCAGTCATGAATCCACCTAATAGTTGCCTTGTCCATTCCATACTTAGTCATTTTTTTAATAAGGATTGTGTGAGATACTTTGTCAAATGCTTTGCTGAAGTCAAGATATACTATATCTACTACATTTCCCTGATCCACCCAGTCAGTGATTCTGTCATAGAAGAAAATTAAGTTAGCTTGACATGACTTATTAGTTACAAACTCATGCTGACTCTGGTTAATCACTTTATTCTTATCCAGGTCCCTACATACATGTTGTTTAATAATTTGTTCAAAGATCTTTCCTGGTATAGAAGTCAGACTCACCGGCCTGTAGTTCCCTGGGTCCACCTTCTTCCCCTTTTTGAAGATAGGAACAACATTTGCTCTTCTCCAGTCTTCTGGACTTCTCCTGTTCTCCAAGAATTTTCAAAGATTATGGAGTGTGGTTCAAGAATTTCTTCTGCTATCTCCTTCCGTACTCTGGGGTGTAACTCATCTGGACCTGGAGACTTGAATTCATTTATGTTAGCTAAGTGTTTCCTCACTGTCTTTCTGTTTATAGATATCCTGGATTCTTCTATTTCTTTAATAGGACAGTGAAGATTAGTTGATGTTACATTTCCTTTCTGAGAGAAAACAGATGCAGAATAGGA
>JARQOD010002370.1:57435-78888 GCA_033576555.1 Oophaga sylvatica
CACAGGAAAGAAATCATCCATTGATGTCCATAAATTGTGATAATGGGAAATACTATTCACTACGCGTACTGAAATGTATTTAATACTTCGTACATAGCGTTTGTTAGTGATGAAGCTTCAAGACGCCTTCTGTATGGGAAACTAGTCGCAGGCATTGCTCAGGTGTGACTTCAGCTCATTCTTCCACACAAACACTCGTCACATTCTGAAGCTTCTGTGGCTCCTTCTATGATCTCTGAGCTTTAGTTCCTTCCATACATTTTCTATAAGATTTAGGTCCGGTGATCGGCTCGGACATTCTAGCAGATTTATTTTCTTTCTCTAAAACCAATTCAGCATTTCCTTGGCTATGTGTTCGGGGTCATTGTACTGCTGAAATGTCCACCTTCGCTTAATCTTCATCATCCTGGTAGATGGCAGTAGATTTTTATCCAGAATGTCTCCGTACGTTTGTACATTGATTCTTCATTCATATGAAGTTTGCCAGTGATATATGCTGAAAATCAGCCCCACACCATGATGATCCCACCTCGAAACGTCACTGTTGTTATGGTGTTTTTTGGGTGATATGCCGTGCCTCTTGGCCTCCAAACATAGTGTATTATGGCATCATCAATATCTGGTGACCGCCCGTCTCCTCCATCATCAGTATCTGGTGACCGCCCATCACCTCCATCATCAATACTGGTGACCGCCCATCACCACCATCATCAGTGTCTGGTGACCGCCTAGGCCTCCATCATCAGTACCTGGTGACCGCCCGTCACCTCATCATCAGTATTGTGACCGCCCATCATCTCCATCATCAGTATCTGGTGACCACCCATCGTCTCCATAATCAATATCTGGTGAACACCCATCACCTCCATCATCAGTGTCTGGTGACCGCCTATTGCCTCCATCATCAGTACCTGGTGACCGCCCGTCACCCTCATCATCAGTATCTGGTGACCGCCCATCATCTCCATCATCAGTATCTGGTGACCACCCATCGTCTCCATAATCAATATCTGGTGAACACCCATCACCTCCATCATCAGTGTCTGGTGACCGCCTATTGCCTCCATCATCAGTACCTGGTGACCGCCCGTCACCCTCATCATCAGTATCTGGTGACCACCCATCATCTCCATCATCAGTATCTGGTGACGGCCCGTCATCTCTATCATCAGTGTCTGGTGACCGTCCGTCACCTCCATCATCAGTATCTGGTGACCGCCCGTCATCTCTATCATCAGTGTCTGGTGACCGCCCGTCACCCTCATCATCAGTATCTGGTGACCACCCGCCGCCTCCATCATCAATGTCTGGTGACCGCTTGTCACCTCCATCATCAGTATCTGGTGACCGCCTATCGCCTCTGTCATCAGTATCTGGTGACCGCCTGTCACTTCTATCATCAGTATCTGGTGACCACCCGTCACCCTCATCATCAGTATCTGGTGACCACCCGTCGCCTCCATCATCAATGTCTGGTGACCGCTTGTCACCTCCATCATCACTATCTGGTGACCGCCCGTCATCTCTATCATCAGTATCTGGTGACCACCCGTCGCCTCCATCATCAATGTCTGGTGACCGCCTGTCATCTCCATCATCAGTATCTGGTGAACACCTATTGCCTCCATAATCAGTAACTGGTGACCGCCCGTCTCCTCCATCATCAGTATCTTGTGACTGCACGTCCCCTCCATCATCAGTATCTGGTAACCGCCCATCACCGCCTTCATCCGTATTCGATGACTGCCTGTCTCCTCCATCATCAGTATCTGGTGACCGCCCGTCACCTCCATCATCAGTATCTGGTGACCGCCCGTCACCTCCATCATCAGTATCTGGTGACTGCCGTCACCTCCATCTCAGTATCTGTGACGCCGTCGCCTCTGTCATCAGTATCTGGTGACCGCCCGTCACCTCCATCATCAATATCTGGTGACCGCCCATCACCTCCATCATCAATATCTGGTGAACACCCATCATCTCCATCATCAGTACCTGGTGACCGTCTGTCATCTCCATCATCAGTATCTGGTGAACACCCATCACCTCCATCATCAGTATCTGGTGACCGCCCGTCACCTCCATCTTCAATATCTGGTGACCGCCCATCACCTCCATCATCAATATCTGGTGAACACCCATCATCTCCATCATCAGTACCTGGTGACCGCCCGTCACCTTCTGTCATCAGTATCTGGTGACCACCCATCATCTCCATCATCAGTATCTGGTGACCGCCCGTCACCTCCATCATCAGTATTTTGTGACAGCCCATTATCTCCATCATCAGTATCTGGCTCAGCGTAGGGCAGATATTTTATTCAGGAGCATTATAATGACACTTCTGTCTTTAAGGGCATCCTGTCGGGATGTGCTACAGAAGATCAGAGAAGATGGAAGTCTGCAGAGACGGCTGTGGATGAGAAAAGTCATCATGGGTCTAGACAAGATGAAGAAGAGAAAAAGAGCGACTCCAGAGACGACGTCATCTATCAGGTACCTGGATGTAAATGTTTTGTGATACTAATTCTCATGGTTTTTATTTATGTTAGGAGCATTAGAGGTTCTCCAGGTCTGTGATGAGTCTGCAGTCATTCTATGTGACTGCAGACTTCTGAATTCATAGAATCATAGAATCATAGAATGGTAGAGTTGGAAGGGACCTCCTGGGCCTTCTGGTCCAACCCTGCTCAAAGCAGGATTCTCTAAATCATCCCAGACAGATGTCTATCCAGCCTCTGTTTGAAGAACAGGTAGAATTCTCACAGTGCGCACTGCACACGCTGTCAGGATTCTCTGGTACCGGCGACTTACATACATGCTGTCGCATGTTGACTAGACGTGTGGCCTCACTCAATGAAAATGAATTGAGCGGGTCCGGACACGTCTAGTTGGAATGTGGCCAGATGTATACAGATCACATTCTTGTGCTCACATGATCGTCCGTTCCTGCCACCGGCAAATGGGAATCCTAAAAGTGTGTTGTGCATGTGCTGTGAGAATCCAGAAGCCTTCATTCATTTATGCAGACTTTCTTAAACCTGGACGAGCCCTTGTGTACAGCACAGATTTAGCTGTTCCATGATGTGAACGCTCTCAGATTCGGGTTTATTGCTGGATAGAGGCGTTTATTCCACCTTTCTGCTCCTCTCCTGCCATAGGATGATGTCACACGAGGTGCGGGGCACGTTGCGCCTCCCACATCAGTTGTGACTGTGGCACCCTTCTTCTGTTTCCGATCTCGTCTGGTCTCATTGTAATTCCATCTTAAATGTGGGAAAGGAGCAATAAGAAGCCGATTATCCCTGCCCCTCCATGACACCTCGGCATTACTCGCTGATTTAAGGCCTGCGCGTTTTTAGCTGATAACCCACCGCCATATTTGTAGCTTTCGATTTATCATTCAAAAAGCGAAACTGCAGCAAGATTTCCCTAAGCGGTAATAACAGATTGGCAATATCTTACCGAGCATTATTGTCAACATAAAGCGGAGGAAAGTCTGCACAAGTCTCTGCAAGTAAATTGCTTTTTGTGTTAGAAAAGCGTGCCCCCGATCTGCAGGGACCCCGCATGATGGGACGGCATTAAATAACCATCTCAAGTGCAGAATTTATTACTGATTCATACAAATATCTTTATTTAGATCTCATATAGAGAGGGGCCCCGGCTCTGCCTTCTGCCTGCGGAAAACAAGAAGATAAGACGCCCATGTAGCAGAGCCGAACCTCACAGAATACAGATGATAGTGGATTTACCGCAGATGCATAGAGCCCGGGGTAACATATGATGGTATTAGCATGCCTTGTGCCACTGGTGGACAGATAAGCGCCCCTGTAAGATCAGGACATGGGCTCTTCACAGTCCCGTAACTCGTCATAACGCACAATTCCTCCTGATCGGAGTGCTCTCTGTAAGGTAGATGTAACGGTGCCGGAGGGGGGATCTGCGGGTGCACAGAAATCGTATTCTCCGCACTCTCTTGGATGGATACAAATAAACTTCTTTATTGTGATCCACTGTTTCTGTCGTGACCCGCACCACAATTGTGGGTTACCAGGGCAATGGGGTACTCAGAGCCGAGCCCATGGAAGTCTATGGGGTTGTCACAGGTAGCGCTGGCTCGGTCTGTGGCCCTGGCGGTCCGGCGTATGTTGGGGGGGGTTATTTACAGGGGATGGTATATAACAGTTGTGACGCTACCTGTAGTTTTCTGATCACTAAGACCAGCGCTGCTGTAGATCTCTGAGGGATGGTGTGGCAGCTAGATGTCGGGTCCCCTACAGGTGGGACTCTTCCCTCAGGGTTTATAGTGATGATGATGTCGTGAAGGTATGCAGTTAAATGACACAGTCTCACACATTAAAGCTTCTTTCCATACCTTTTACTTTCCAAGATGATAAGGCAGGTCCCGGGAAGCTGTTGGGGTGGATGGAGGATGCGTTTCAAGGTAACGGCTGAGCAGGTTAGAGGCCTCCTTAACTTTCAATGTAATGAGTCCAACTTGCATGAAGCTAAGTTCACTCTAAAACTCCAGCTAATTCTGTAGCTGTACTGCCCGGTCAGTATAGTGGTCGGAGCCTCTCAGGGTGGAATTAAGACCTTGCTTTTGTCCTGCAGAACTCAAAAGCCTTATTCTCCTGACTCCTGTTACGTACCGATGCTAAGGGCTTGTTCCTGAGACTTGAAGTCCAGCGAACCTCTGGTTATTCTATCACTACGCTTGAAGCTGTAGCAACACTTCGGTCCCCAGTGACCGGTGACTAATGCAGGATAGTTCAATCCTTAAGGCACTTCTATAATTCCTTTCCACTGCGCACCTTCGCCCTGCTCGCGCTCTTAACATAAGCACTCTCATCCAAATAGTCACAGTCCTTTCTTCTGACCTTTCTTAGAGCTCGCTGACAGATTCCCAGTTTTCTCCCAGTTCAGGAACACATCATCTGAACTTCACTGTCCTTAGGACAGGCGACTGAAGTACTGCTGCAAAACTCTTCCTTCCTCCAAGTCCAGACTAGACAGACTTCCTGATGGGATGACTCACTCCTGAGCCACCCGAGCTAGACTTCCTTTAGCTGCTGCCTGACACTACCTTATATACTCTGTGGGTGTGTCTAGGTGTGATGAGTGAGTGAATGCATATCAAGCATTAAACCATTACCTGTCCACGCATCCTCCTGGAACAATGTGTACCCTACATACCAGGGCTACACATCCCCCCTTGGTAAAATACAGCACTCCCGGGCTGTGAAATAGACAAAGAAAGAATTTTTGTTTTGCATTAAACATTTAACATCAAACTCTTCCCAGCAGGGAGGTGAGAAATTCTTAAACGTTGCATTGTATACAATGGTCATTAGTAAAATACAAAAGTAGTAAGACATTTTCATATAAATACACATAGTATTCTTGTGAAGGACCCGCACCAAACCTTCAACGTGGGTCCTGGGTGGGCTGCAGGACATCTGGCTGCAGACCTCTCTCAGTGCCACACCACACGGGTTTTACGTTCAGAGGTAAACGTTGTGCTGTGGTTTTATTGTAAAACCAAGATAGGGCACAAAGTGCAACTATATACAATAAAGTTTTTAGGCTAAAAGTGTCCATGGCCAGCAGTTCTTTATGAGGAAAAACACATCTCAATTTCACATTTTTCACAATAACGACATATCAACTTCTTTGTTAAAGTGCAAAAGCTTCATCAATATTTTACTTTTCAACATTCTTCATACAGTACCCAGCCGGGTATTCTACTGTAAATTACTTTAAATACATAGGCTTTACATACACAAATCAAAGAGGCAAACGACTTTTTTTTTTTTTAATTATATACATTACGAATACGGTGAACCCTTTTCCGGCCCTACCAATCTTCATTTTCATTTATTTCTATTACATTTTCCACACCGGGTGCAGAAACAACACGATGCTCCTTTGGATGCATAACGAATAGGTCATGTGCTGCGATCAGGGTCTGAGTTGCAACAGTCCTAGTATGAACCACTAGGGGCGCAACGAGTGTCTCTTTATTACCAGACGCTGACGGCGTCGCTGCTGGTGCCGCTAAGTCCGGCGGTGCTATTGATGATCTGAACGGGGTCGCAGGTTGCGATCTAATGTGAGGTACCGGCAGAGAAGAATATTCAGGGGGCGATGCAGGGGCACGGCCTGATGCAGCGGGGGCACGGGACTGTGACCTGCTGGCAATGGTGACGTTACCAGCTTCGGGGACGGGGTCACGGACGATTTCCACATTAAGGGCATACCACCCCTTCAGGCCCCAGTGCCTTGTGTAAGTGACTATGTCCCCGTTATACAGGTCCCTTCCGGGATGGCCTTGCGGTAGGTGGGATTCCACGTCCCTACGGCTGACAAAGATCCCCGGGTAGAGGCCCGGTTCACGGATGAAGCCCCAGCCCTTGCGGAGCTGGAACTCCGTAACACTCCCCTGTCGCCGCGGTTCCGTAAGGTACCTTTGTCGCGACGGACAGTCTCCTTGTCGGCAATCAGCTCCTCATGCTGCTGCTGTCTGTTGCGCTTGATCTCCCGTTCCTCCTCCTGTCGTTGTTGCCACTCGCTTTCCCACACTCCGGCGTACGCGGCGTCATCAAGACGCTCCATCGCGTCCCAGTTAATTTCAGGTAACGACGGGCAAGATCCCTCCGGTGTCCCTACCGGGGAACAATCATCTGCTGCGGCCTCCTGGCCGGGCGGGCGTTCCGGTACTGGCTGGACCTCCTCAACCTCCTTCGCCTCCACCGCTCCAATCGGTGGGATCAGGGTCGGTCCTTTTGGGGGTAGCCTCCGGTTGCTCCTTAGCCTTGGGCAGCGGAAGTTTGGGCAATTCAAATGGCAGAGTGTCGTCGAAGGGAGAGAACACCGCGTCCCACAGCCGCCGCTGTATCTGGGTACGCCGGCGTCTCTCAATCTCCTCCATGCCAGGTTGTTGCAGGATCATTTTCTTTAACCTAGCGTTTTCTTCTCCAACCTCCAGCAAGGTTTGCTGCAGGTGCCGTACCACAGATGGCTCCGGTTCCAGTGGCAGCTTGGCTGGGGAACGGGGCCTGCCTTCCACCGCCTCCCTGCTCGGCTGCACACGTCCTGCCTCCATCATGTTCCAAAACATCTCCTGGTTACTTTTAGGAACACACTGGTTCTCTCCGTGGAGGCGGGCTTTGCATCTCCTCCTCCTTGGATTGGGGATGAAGAGGAGGCGTATTTCTTTTGCAGTAGGGCAGGACCGTATATTGTAATAGCACTTTGAGAGGGCAGGCATTTTCTTCGCGCCTTAGGGGGGCACACGCCCACGAATCCACGCCCACCTTCTTCTCCAGCGCCTCAGGGCGCAAATATGGCGACAAAGATGGCGATATTTGGCGCCAAAAGTGCAAACAGTCCTTTTCCACAAAACACTCCACAGGCACACAGGGCTCGCAATTTTGCGAGTTTCTCATCCTGTTCGTGACGCCAAGTTGTCGTGACCCGCACCACAATTGTGGGTTACCAGGGCAATGGGGTACTCAGAGCCGAGCCCATGGAAGTCTATGGGGTTGTCACAGGTAGCGGTGGCTCGGTCTGTGGCCCTGGCGGTCAGGCGTATGTTGGGGGGGATTATTTACAGGGGACTGGTATATAACAGTTCGTGACGCCACCTGTAGTTTTCTGATCACTAAGACCAGCGCTGCTGTAGATCTCTGAGGGGATGGTGTGGCAGCTAGATGTCGGGTCCCCTACAGGTGGGACTCTTCCCTCAGGGTCTATAGTGATGATGATGTCGTGAAGGTATGCAGTTAAATGACACAGTCTCACACATTAAAGCTTCTTTCCATACCTTTTACTTTCCAAGATGATAAGGCAGGTTCCGGGAAGCTGTTGGGGTGGATGGAGGATGCGTTTCAAGGTAACGGCTGAGCAGGTTAGAGGCCTCCTTAACTTTCAATGTAATGAGTCCAACTTGCATGAAGCTAAGTTCACTCTAAAACTCCAGCTAATTCTGTAGCTGTACTGCCCGGTCAGTATAGTGGTCGGAGCCTCCTCAGGGTGGAATTAAGACCTTGCTTTTGTCCTGCAGAACTCAAAAGCCTTATTCTCCTGACTCCTGTTACGTACCGACGCTAAGGGCTTGTTCCTGAGACTTGAAGTCCAGCGAACCTCTGGTTATTCTATCACTACGCTTGAAGCTGTAGCAACACTTCGGTCCCCAGTGACCGGTGACTAATGCAGGATAGTTCAATCCTTAAGGCACTTCTATAATTCCTTTCCACTGCGCACTTCGCCCTGCTCGCGCTCTTAACATAAGCACTCTCATCCAAATAGTCACAGTCCTTTCTTCTGACCTTTCTTAGAGCTCGCTGACAGATTCCCAGTTTTCTCCCAGTTCAGGAACACATCATCTGAACTTCACTGTCCTTAGGACAGGCGACTGAAGTACTGCTGCAAAACTCTTCCTCCCTCCAAGTCCAGACTAGACAGACTTCCTGATGGGATGACTCACTCCTGAGCCACCCGAGCTAGACTTCCTTTAGCTGCTGCCTGACACTACCTTATATACTCTGTGGGTGTGTCTAGGTGTGATGAGTGAGTGAATGCATATCAAGCATTAAACCATTACCTGTCCACGCATCCTCCTGGAACAATGTGTACCCTACATACCAGGGCTACACATTTCCATAATAGATGAACAAGCAAACATGTATTTTTCTTGTATGCAGGTTGCATGACGCTGTATGGTGTCAGTGCACACATCCCATGCTGCTGCTGGATCACAGATTATCACTTTCTTGTGCTGCGACTACGTGAAAAAGACTCGGGAGAATCAAAACCTTAATTTGTTTTTGATCACCTATATAAAAGAAAATAATATCTGCTTGTTCATCTATTGTGGAAACAGTGTATCAGAATAAATGAGTTTTATTTGCAACCGTCCAAGAGTGTGCGGAGAATACGATTTATTTATTTGGAGCTGGTAGTGGCCCCTTTAATTCTTGGGCCCCTGTACGGCTCCATAGGGTGGACCAATGATATGTGTGCCCCTGCCCTGTGCCAAGTGACAAACTCCAGCCGGCTGCCTAAAATCACAACGTCACTGTATGGCAAAGTGTAAAAAGTGTCAGCGGTACGATTGCATCTGCAGACAGACACCATAAAATGACTGACATCCTGCTCTGGGTTATTAGCGGGACTCTGGGTATGGCGTTAGTGTTCATAATTTCCAGATACTAATGGGGTTGTGCACAGTCACTGGCTAAAGCGGTGAATCCAGCTGAGGACAGGATATCCCCGTGTGAGAGCAGGATTTCTATCCATCCTGACTCTATTGTGGATATTCTGAATATATTCTCTCCTGGTTGCACTACTCTGAATCCAGCCACCTCGTTGCCTCTGGAGGGGTAGTAGTGGTAATCTGGGTAACCTGCTAGTTGAGCCACAAGAGGAACATGACTATTTATGAATAATGTCCCACGGGGTTCAGTCATGTTGCCGATGTCCCACTAGATAACCCAGACCATGAGCTCTTTGTGGATGGATCGCAGTATGGCGTGGATGGCCAGTTCTAAACCGAATATGCTGCTGCTTCCCTCCATGAAACCATAAAGGCAGAACCGCTGCCTCCACATATGACCACCCAGGAGCCGAACTCTAGAAAAGCCTGCAGACATGCTAAAGACAATTAAACGCTAACACTCACCTTGCAGAACACGATCCTCCGCTGATCAAACGTGAAGATACATGAGAAAATGAAGGAAAAAGGATCCACTTAATAAACTCATCTTTATTGATTCATAAAACAGAATATGCAGCTCCTGACAAGCTCAGGACAAGCTACCGTTCGATCAAGGATCTTTATCACAGCTGACATATTCAGACAAGGCACTTTAAGACAAAGGAAGACCAATCACGATCAAAAAAATGTCATGTGATTTTGACAAGTCCTTAACAATTTTCACATACGAATAAAGAAAAAAAAAAATATGAAAATTGTTTAAGGGCTTTCAAAAATCACATGCATTTTTCTGATCGGATGTCTTCCTTGTCTTAAATATGTGCCCTTGTCTGAATAGTCACTGTGATAAAGATCCCTTGACGAAACCGTAGCCTTGTCCTGAGCTTCCAGAGCATGCCATTATCATGTTTATGAATCAATAAGATGAAGAGTTTATTAAAGCTGATCCCTTTCCTTCATTTCTCATGCAAAGACAACTGTCCACATTATACAGACACACTATGCTTCACGAATAAGACCTTTATGGAAGCTTGATCTTCCTCGCAGCACAAGTAAGCTATCAAATGATAATCCTCAACGCTGATGAGGCACTACTTACCAAGAAAGTTGCCATAGTGAAGTCAAAGGCGTCCAAAGACAACTCAACCATAGCAAAGCAATCACATGGCCGACCAGGCTGCAAAATCTGCTGCTTACAAACTAGGACAACCTGCCAGGGTGGCACTTGCACAAGTTGTCTCCACCAGAGACCCACCTGTGACCAACAACCTTCTCCAGAAGCTACAACAACAGCTGGTGTTGAAGAATTCACCAGATGGCAAGATAAGGGAGCTGTGCCATCACCAGAAGGACTGTGACATATCTGGACAAAGTTTGCCTTCCCCAAATTCTGTATCCCATGATGGCACAAGTCACCCATGACAATAACCACCAATCAAAGACTGCCAAGACAGACCTCGTCCACCACCATTGGTATACTCCTGAGTTCAGTGTCACTGCGGCCAAACAGGTTAAAGACTGTCTGATCTGTGTGCTCAGCAACGTTGGATGCATCACCGAGACGCCTATGAGACACACAACAAGGCCCCTGTACCCGTTCCAGCACCTTCAGAAAGACTACATTCAACTTCCCACCAAGGGTACTGCGAAGAGACTGACCTCAGAAGTCGTCTGCAGATATGGGGTGCCCGAGACCACAGAGACTGACAGAGGCACCAACTTTACCGGAAGGAGTGATGCAGGAAATAATGTCCGCCCTGGGAGTGGAGCAGGCCTTTCATGCTGTGTTCATCCACAAAGTAGCAGTAAAGTAGGGAGCGGCCTTTTGCTGTGTACCATCCACAAAGTAGTGGTAAGGTAGGGAGCGTCCTTCATGCTGTGTACATCCACAAAGTAGTGGTAGAATAGAGAGCAGCCTTTCATGCTGTATACCATCCACAAAGTAGCAGTAGAGCAGGGAGTGGCCTTCATGCTGTGTACCATCCAAAAAGTAGTGGTAGGGTAGGGAGCGTCGTTCATGCTGTGTACCATCCAAAAAGTAGCGGTAGGGTAGGGAGCGTCCTTCATGCTGTGTTCCATCCACAAAGGAGCGGTAGGGTAGGGAGTGGCCTTCATGCTGTGTACCATCCATAAAGTAGCAGTAGAGTAGGGAGCGGCCTTCATGCTGTGTACCATCCACAAAGTAGTGGTAGAATAGAGAGCAGACTTCATGCTGTGTACCATCCACAAAGTAGAGGTAGAGTAGGGCGCAGCCTTCATGCTGTGTACCATCCACAAAGTAGCGGTAGAGTATGGAGCGGCCTTCATGCTGTGTACCATCCACAAGTAGCGGTAAGTAGGGAGCGGCTTCATGCTGTGTACCATCACAAAGCACGGTGAGTAGGGAGCGCCTTCATGCTGTGTACCATCAACAAAGTAGCAGAAGAGTAGAGAGATTGAATGGGACCCTGAAACTGAAAATCCAGAAATCCATGGCTGAAACGGGCAGACCATGGACATAATTCTTGAACCTTGCACTCTTCTCAATCAGGTATACTCCCAATAAAAAGACAGTTCTCAGCCCATATGAGTTGTTATTTGGGTCAGCCCCTAGGCTAGGGTTGTATTTTCCACCGCAGCTCCAGATGTAACATTAAAGGCTGTCCTCTTATGTTATTGCACTTACAAAATGCTTGTCTGACATATGGTCTCGAGTTTACTATTTTCTTCTAGATCCAGATTCTATGGGAAGGAGCCACCCCCTGAACCCAGAGACTTGGTGGTGGTAAAAGACACGTCAGGAGATCCCTTGAGCCTCGATGCGCTGGGTTCTTCCAAGTTCTGCTGACAACTGAGATGACCGTAAAGCTCGAGGAAAAGCCCAACTGGATCCATGTCTTTTACTGTGAGAGACATCTACCAAGAAGCCCGAATGATATGGACGCGCACCTGTGCCCTATCCTTTTTGCTTGAAGAAGGGAGACAGTTATCATTTCTGGTTAACCTATAGTCAGTTATGTTTGACCTGTAACATGTCTCCTGCCCGGGGATCAAACCTACAGACTCACCCAAAGTATATATGTGTACCACCATCAAAACTGGCTAGGTGATTGTGATCCTGGATATGTGGTGTAACACTGGGAGGACTGGACCTACACCCTCCCGTAGCCGAGAAAAACAACTGAAGCGTAGAAGCCTCTCTTATAGAATGACTGTTACAACCATACGTGCCCCAAACACTGTACAGTCGGTCTGTCCTACTTGTACTCGACAACTGTCTTCCTTAAACTTGACGATAAGAACCTCTGTTTGGAGGCAGACTATATTGTGGCAGCATAAATATTCGGGGACACTGACCGATATGACACTTTATCAAAGGATATCAAGGACCGACCATCTAATGAGACTGAACCCTAACCTAATCTTCCAAAGACTCATTCCTGGTGCCCTTCCCCGTAAGCAACCAGACAAACCCATATTTTCCCTGCCTAATTCAGCTATTTTCTGCTACAGAGGATGAAAATACACAGAGTGTAATCAGCTAAGACACTGTATTATCCCCATAAACCCTAAAACCTAAAGACCACTGGAGTTAGCCCTATCCCGGAATTACAGTTATTCCAGAGATTACCCGTACCATTAACCTAAAGCACTTAGATTCCTCGTACTGCATCCCATACCACTACGTGGGACGAGGCCATGCCTCTACATCAGATGGATGACTTGTGGTGGGTGTGTGGAAATGGTGACTTTTATCCGTATTGTTATGGATGGAGGGTACATGTGTATTGTAGTTCCTGATACCCCTATAGATTGTGATGCCAAATACATCAATCTCCAGGAATATGCAACGGAAAACCAGACACCAGAATTCCTATTCTTTTTGACCAACCCCGTTGCACTACAACACCCAGAGAGTCTTGTGCGCAGATCCATGTCTTCCCTGGTCTTGGGAGGAGGGTATATACCCATCACTTCATGAAGGCTGTATAAGTGTATCAACAATTTTCTGGCCAATAAAGTTGTTTTCTGACTTGAGATACATTTTTGTAGTCACTTTATATAGCGATAGTTTGGTGTATCCTGACTGTGTGTTTTTACTGTACCGCCGTCTACATCATAATGCTATTGATATGATGATTATTATGATACTGAACATTATACCATAATAATTCTATTGATACATGATCACGATTGATATTGATACTGATACATTGTTACCATTGTTAATCATATGAATCATACTTTTGACAGTTCTATCCTCTCATTCTCATCTTCCCTTTCCAGTAAAACATTTAGACATATTTCCTGACGGATCTGGTTCTATAATCTGCAGACGTTCTGGAGGAGATAAGAGCGTGGACCATCTGCTCTGGACCGTCAATCACATCGCTCAGATTCATTTTTTTCTAATTAATTAAATGACACTTTATTTCAAAGAGTTAAGGAGTCACTGCACATTGCTCATTAATGGAAGCAGCAGTCACAACATGTTGGTGATAAGTCATCAGAATATAACTGGACAGAACCAAGAGAAGGTTTCATCAGCCAGACTAGTATTGTACAAACGAGCCACATTTCCTGCTCGCACCGTACAGACGAGACTTCAGCTGCCAACAAGATAGAAGTTTGCGGAGTTGTAGAGAATTGAACCATTCTGCAGAAAAGATAAAACTGTTCTGATTGAGATGCTCAGATTTACCTTCACGTCAACATTTGGAAATCTCTGTAATATATCAAAGCCGCGTAAGCCAAGAGAAATACCGCTCTTGTCTGCAGATCTGCAAAGTGAAGATCTGAATAAATGACGATTAGAAATGAGTCATTCCCTTCATCAAATTCAGTTTTAGCATTATAAATTGATTCACCACCTGCCCCACAAGACACACTGCGCGAATACCAAAGATTACCCGCTGTCACCACCGCTGGAAAATCGGTTCATCACATTATCATTGTAATATTCTGAAGATGTGGCAGATCTTAACGGTGAATTATCTGAATATTATCTGCATCGTGATTACTCACAAATACAATAATGCAGTCGCTTTACCCACATGGAATGTCATCAGCACCAAGTCCGATGTTGGAAGACACTTCTGAAGCCCCTAAAGCTTGCCCAGTACTGCTTTATAAGGTTTTCTATGTTACCTTTAGTAAGTGTTTATCTCACCCAGTGCTGGATTCATGGCTACACTGCTCAGTGTTTCTGATTCTCAAAGCACAATCATTAACAATTCCGAAAAGAGGGAAGAATAGGAAGCATTTAAGGAAACCAGGATGGATGAACACAGAACTTAAACACATGCTAAAAAGGAAGAAACAAATGTTTATCAAATGGAAAGAGGGAGGCATATCTAAAGAACAAATATAATGCTGTCTACAGAACCTGCAGGGCCAGAATCAGATTATCTAAAGCTGACAATGAATTAAGACTTGCAAGAGACGTCAAAAGCAATAAAAAAGGATTTTGGGGATATGTCAAAAGTAAAAGAAAAGTCAAAGATGCTATAGGAATCTTACAGGATGAAAACGATGAAATTGTAAGAAACGATGGTGAGCAGGCCGAACTTTTACATTCCTATTCTGCATCTGTTTTCTCTCAGAAAGGAAATGTAACATCAACTAATCTTCACTGTCCTATTAAAGAAATAGAAGAATCCAGGATATCTATAAACAGAAAGACAGTGAGGAAACACTTAGCTAACATAAATGAATTCAAGTCTCCAGGTCCAGATGAGTTACACCCCAGAGTACGGAAGGAGATAGCAGAAGAAATTCTTGAACCACACTCCATAATCTTTGAAAATTCTTGGAGAACAGGAGAAGTCCCAGAAGACTGGAGAAGAGCAAATGTTGTTCCTATCTTCAAAAAGGGGAAGAAGGTGGACCCAGGGAACTACAGGCCGGTGAGTCTGACTTCTATACCAGGAAAGATCTTTGAACAAATTATTAAACAACATGTATGTAGGGACCTGGATAAGAATAAAGTGATTAACCAGAGTCAGCATGAGTTTGTAACTAATAAGTCATGTCAAGCTAACTTAATTTTCTTCTATGACAGAATCACTGACTGGGTGGATCAGGGAAATGTAGTAGATATAGTATATCTTGACTTCAGCAAAGCATTTGACAAAGTATCTCACACAATCCTTATTAAAAAAATGACTAAGTATGGAATGGACAAGGCAACTATTAGGTGGATTCATGACTGGATTAGTGATCGGACCAAAGAGTGGTCGCAAATGGCTGCACATCCAGTTGGAAGAATGTCTCAAGTGGGGTACCTGTCACGGGTGTGTCGCTATGAAGATCGTCGCGATTCACAGCCTGACTTCTCACAGCTTAGTTTCTGGTGCTGGGTGTTTTTCGGCAGTGAGGGAGTTAATTCTCCCTCTTTCTGTGCTAGACAAGGCCAGCCACACCCAGCTGCAATTAATGCTTCTGTAATGGGATTCCTTCAAATACCTGCCAGTCTGCTAGGGAAGTGTCGGTGAAAGCATTCCTGGCAGACAAACAGAGCGGCTTGTGGTATTTTGGAGTTTGGAGTGAAGTGTTCTTTGTGTGTGTTTTTTTCCCTTCCTCGCTTTATCATTTATCTCCTTACCCGTTGGTGTTCCCTCTGTTGTTATGGTGTAGTTTTGTATGCAAGGTGGTTGTTGATTTTCCCCTTGTACTGTCTCGTTCGTCTAGTACTGTGTGTGGGCTTATATTATCCCGTTCCCTTTGTTGTGATCGGGGTCCTTCTCAGGACTAGATCACTGAGGTTCAGGGATCCTCAGGAGGTAGGGATTACGCTGGCGGCCTGGACCTCTGTACCTTTAACAGTACCTCCAGGTAGAGGGATTAGTCAGGGCCCCAGCTTAGGGTCAGCTTAGGCCCCTAACCTCCTGTACGCAGAGACAGCGTGACAGTACCACAGGGCTCTGTCCTGGGCCCTGTATTGTTCAACCACTTTATAAATGATTTAGATGAAGGAATTAAGAGTAAACTGATTAAATTTGCTGATGACACAAAGCTAGGAGGGGTAGCTAATACTAGAGAAGAGAGAGAGGATTCAAAAAGATATAAATAAACTGGAGCAGTGGGCAGCAACTAACAGAATGGTTTTAACAGGGAAAAATGCAAAGTACTACATCTGGGCAATAAAAATGAAAAAAGCATATACAGAATGGGAGGAATAGGGCTAAGCAACAGCACATGTGAAAAAGACTTGGGTACACTAATAGATCACAGACTGAACATGAGTCAACAGTGTGGTGCAGCAGCAAAAAAGGCAAATACAATTCTGGGATGTATTAACAGAAGCATACAGTCTAGATCACGTTAAGTCATTATTGCCCTCTACTCCTCTTTGGTCAGACCTCATCTGGAATACTGTGTCCAGTTTTGAGACATAAACAAACTGGAGCAAGTTCAGAGAAGAGCGACCAGAATGGTGACCGGTCTGCAAACCATGTCCTATGAGGAACGGTTGCAGGATTTGGGAATGTTTAGCTTGCAAACAAGAAGACTGAGAGGAGACTTAATAGCTGTCTACAAATATCTCAAGGGCTGTCACATTGTAGAAGGATCATCTTTATTCTCATTTGCACAAGGAAAGACTAGAAGCAATGGGATGAAACTGAATGGGAGGAGACACAGATTAGATATTAGAAAAAACTTTTTGACAGTTAGGGTGATCAATGAGTGGAACAGGCTGCCACGAGAGGTGGTGAGTTCTCCTTCAATGGAAGTCTTCAAACAGAGGCTGGACAGACATCTGTGTGGGATGATTTAGTGAATCCGGCTTTGAGCAGGGGTTGGACCAGATGGCCCAGGAGGTCCCTTCCAACTCTAACATTCTATGATTCTATGAGGATACAGGAGAGCTGGAATCCCTCATGCCTGTGTGTGCTGTGTATGGAGACTTCATTGCAGCTATTTTCCAACTACCTCAAACACAGCTGAAAATTAGAGATAGATACTGCAGAGAGGAAAACAACAGGATATAAATCATATAATGGCCAGAAATAATGATATCCCTTATCCACACCAGACAGATTATTCTGAAAAGTCACCTGGAATGAAAAATATGATTTCATTATTCCTTGCAGTAGAAACAGGTGATCATTTCTCAGTTGCTCCTATATTTCTGATTGGAAAGTGACCAATGCAATGTATACTATATACAGCCACATCCCGGAGCACGGGACACTGCGTACAGTCCCATCATTTAGGCCCTGAAAGTCAACATCCAATAAAAAGAATACATTTTTTAAGAGATATTATTCTTTATGTGAATGGCTGTGGTAATCACTATCCAAAATCATGGAACCCAAGAGTTGGACTTGGCCATATCCCAATGTGCCCTAAAGTAGAAATGAAAGCTCAGCATGTCCAGCCATGTTATACAACGACCCCTCGCTTTGCATCATCCCTTTCTGTTGTCTGAGATCACATATGGAGACAGGACATCCGCGCTCCACCTGTTGCCTACAACTGTTCTGTTTTCGTTCCAGGACCTGGAGATGCCATTGCTCCAGCCCTGAACGCGGTGATTCTGTGCAGCGCGGAGCTTATGTCACTTGGCTGCTGAGATAATTGGATCTAATCCTTGCGCTTTTGCCAATTTCTCCATCAAAGACGCTCAATCCTTGTGTATGTCTCCTTCTTTGTTGTGTACATGCATCTGGACGCATCCATCTGTCTTCAAGTTCATTCACATCTATCCGGATTTCCTTTAATTTCCTTACAAAGGATCCGATTTAATCAGATTATTTTTTTCTCTAAAATTGTAATTGCTTGCCAAAGAAACATCAATCGGACGCTTTTCTCGCTCTTGTTGTGAAGCTCGGAGGCTCAGTTTCTTTGCCAGGGAGAAACACATTTTTGGCCGGTGATGGTGGCGTCTGTAACTTCCGTTATGAAGATGGATGATCGTATGGACTGACAAATTGTCAACTTCACCATTTATGAGGAAAGTAGAACTGGCGCTTGTCAAACTCGTGTCATCTGTATGGACAGAAAAGGGTTAAAAAAAACATTTAAAATAATCTATTCTCCCCTCACCTGTCCTTGTTACCGCACCTCCCCGCCTCCACTGGCTTCTTAGGCCCTTGCTCTGCTCCGGCATCAGTCTTCTCTTCATTGCTGTTTGGCGCTTCTGGCCCCGATGTCCATTCTGAGATCAAGAGCTGCTCCGCGCCATGTGACCGCGTCATGCCATCAGAGCATACGTAGTCACTGCCAGAAAGACTGCTGCAAAATGAAGAAGAGACCGGCACCCTGGAGGAGCGCGGGTCCAGGAAGACAACGGAGGACAGCTGCGGTGCAAGGACAGGTGAGAGACAACATCAGTATGAATTTTATTGCATAATTTAACCCTTTCTCTGTCTGTTCATTTATTATACTTAAGGCTCTAGAGACCTTAGAACACAATAAACTGCTCTTTATTACCAGCAATCGGGCTCAATTTATAATGAATAAACTTGATGGGAATTGAATTTCCTGGATGGTTTTGAAGGAATCTGCAGAATTTACAGTTTGGTAGATTGGCTCATCTCTAGCACCCAGTAAAGCGTTTCCAGCCATAGAAACGCAACATGCCATTACTGTGGGTTTAGAAGAATGAGGTCCTTACCAAGTCATCAGAGGTGTAACTTTGTAAAGTGAGCAGGGCGGTAGTCATGGCCAAGGGGCTGCATCCACACGCCCTGGCACCCCGCAAATGAAGTGTCCCAGTCCCAGTGTGGCATCTCGTGTAAGGTCCAATATGTGCAGCTGGAGAATAATAGCGCAATAGGGTCTTATCCAGGATAAAATGATTGCTATGATCTAATTGTATTCACCAATTTGAGCCAAAAGAGAAGCTTCTAGAGACATCCGCTGCTGCAGATCCACCGGTCCACTCGTGACCAACCAGAGATAAATAAAAAATGGGTAAATGTGGTGCTCCTGATGAAGTCTTGCACTTTGAAACGCGTTGAGAATAAATCCACAATTTAATGACTGCATGGTCTGGATCCTGAATTATTCAGCAGTGCAGATTAAATCCACATTTACCCATTTTTTTTTTATCTCGTGTAAGGTGCCATAGGCCTCCGCGGTTTTCTGTTCTGCATACTCAGGAACAGCCGCCCACAACTTCGGGGACAGCCAGTTCGTTTCAACATTTAAGAGTTTGCTTGACAGTAGTAGTACATCAGATTGTATCACGCAGTATCAGGCACAGCACCCTCCGTTTCTCATTTCAGTACACAGTACATTTCCCGCTTTACTTTACTTTCCACCTGGACTATCCCTGATGTAACAGTTCCTGTCAGCCCCAAAGATTTTCCAATCTGTCACTGCAATATTGCCGAGATCCATAATGGCTCCCTCACGTGGCTCCATGGCCAAATTCCTCTGTAGGGAAGGGGTGTCGGTGCTCTCTATAGTCACCAACTTGAGCCTTGAGCTCTGGATGTTGCAGGAATAGGCGCAGGGAGTTTGGTCAGGCCTCATACCGTCCAGCACTGCATGTACTTTCTTCTCTTAACAGATCACTGCACCTTGAACTCGCTCTAACAAATGTCACCAACGAACTCTCTTCACTAACTGACTAAACCAGGAAATGATTGCTTTTTACAGGTCCTAACCCCTCCCACTTTGGGTTGGATGATTCATTTACTTTCTATTTACTCTGTCTGCCCCTGCAGTCTTGTTGCTGGGCAGACTTAACCTTTCACCTATGAACTGCAGCCAGTATCTTCTAACAGTCTGCACTAAGCATATTACACTTACATTGCCTATCACTGTCTAATCTGCTCTATGTCCTAAACTCAAAACTATATCCTATACTTTCCCTGCACCAGAGCTGAGTGCATGTTACTCACACTTGGCATTACCTTCACCGTATTCACACAGCAGCCTCAGAACCTACAACTCTACACATCAGATACATTACATTACTAAAAACCGCATGACACAGTTCACTTCTCACATCGCATGGGTGTACCCAGGATCAAAACTAGGGGGGGCAAGCCATGGTCATTCAGGTTATAACATTTTAGAACGAAAAAGGTGAATGAAACGAAAATTGACTAGCCCTGTATACGTCAACAGCCCCAGCCCAGCACCTGTATATACATCACCAGCCCAGCACCTGTATATACACGACCAGCACCTGTATACATCACCAGTCCAGCACCTGTATACGTCACCAGCCCAGCACCTGTATCCGTCACCAGCCCAGCACCTGTATCCGTCACCAGTCCCCAGCCCAGCACCTGTATATACATCACCAGCTCAGCACCTGTATATACATTACCAGCACCTGTATACGTCACCAGCCCAGCACCTGTATATAAATCACCAGCCCAGCACCTGCATATACATGACTAGCACCTGTATACATCACCAGCCCAGCACCTGTATCCATCACCAGCCCCCAGCCCAGCACCTGTATATACATCACCAGCTCAGCACCTGTATATACATGACCAGCACCTGTATACGTCACCAGCCCAGCACCTGTATTTAAATCATCAGCCCAGCACCTGCATATACATGACTAGCACCTGTATACGTCACCAGCCCAGCACCTGTATACGTCACCAGCCCAGCACCTGTATATACATCACCAGCTCAGCACCTGTACATACATGACCAGCACCTGTATACATCACCATCCCAGCACCTGTATACGTCACCAGCCCAACACCTGTATACGTCACCAGCCCAGCACCTGTATATACATCACCAGCCCAGCACCTGTATATACATGACCAGCATCTGTATACGGCACCAGCCCAGCACCTGTATATACATCACCAGCTCAGCACCTGTATATACATGACCAGCACCTGTATACGTCACCAGCCCAGCACCTGTATACGTCACCATCCCAGCACTTGTATACGTCACCTGCCCAGCACCTGTATACGTCACCAGCCCAGCACCTGTATCCATCACCAGCCCCCAGCCCAGCACCTGTATATACATCACCAGCCAAGCACCTGTGTATACATCACTAGCTCAGCACCTGTATATACATGACCAGCACCTGTATACGTCATCAGCCCAGCACCTGTATACGTCACCATCCCAGCACCTGTGTACATCACCAGCCCAGCACCTGTATACATCACCAGCCCAGCACCTGTATATACATCACCAGCCCAGCACCTGTATATACATCACCAGCCCAGCACCTGTATATACATGACCAGCACTGTATACGGCACCAGCCCAGCACCTGTATATACATCACCAGCTCAGTACCTGTATATACATGA
>JARQOD010002371.1:0-48749 GCA_033576555.1 Oophaga sylvatica
GAGCGATTTCTCCTCTTGGTGCGCATGAATTTGTGCATTCAGGAGCTCGCCATTTCTGCCCCCTTGGTGCGCATGAAGGTGTGCATTCAGACTCGAAATTTTTCCTTTGGTGTAAAGAAGGTGTGCAATTAGGAGCTCGCATTTCTCCCTCTTGGTGCCATGAAGGTGTGCATTTCAGGAGAGCTCATTTCTGCCTCTTGTGCTCATGAAGGTGTGCATTCAAACTCGCATTTCTGCCTCATGGTTTGCGCATGAAGGTTGCAATAAGACTCGCATTTCTGCCTCTTGGTGCTCATGAGGTGTGCATTCAGGAACTCGCATTTCAAACCCTCTTGGTGCGCTTGAAGGGGCATTCAGGAGCTCGCATTTCTGCCTCTGGGCCATGAAGGGGGCATTTTCAGGAGCTCACATTTCGCCCTCTCGCCGTGCATAAGGTGTGCATTCAGAGCCCCAAAATTTCTGCCTTTGGTGCGCATGAAGGGGCTTCAGGAGAGCGCATTTTTCTGCCTCTTGGTCTCATTAAGGTGTGCTTTCCCGGACTCACATTTCCCCTGCCTCTTGGGCGCATAAAGGGTGCATTCAGGAGCCGCATTTCTCCTCTTGGTGCGCATGAAGGTGTCATTGAACAACTTTTTGCCTCTTGGTGCGGCAGAAAGTGTGCTTCAGGAGCTCGCATTCTGCCTCTTGGTGCGCTGAAGGTGTGCATTAAAGGCCTCGCAATTTTGCCTCTTGGTGCGCATGAAGTGTGATTCAGGAGAGCACATTTCTACCTCTTGGTGCGCATGAAGGTGTGCTTAAGGAGAGCGCATTTCTGCTTTTGGGGGCGCATGAAGGTGTGCATTCAGGAGAGCGCATTTCTACCTCGTGGTGCAATGAAGTTGTCATTCAGGAAGCGCATTTCTACCCCTTGGTTGCACATGAAGGTGTGCATTCAGGAGCTCGCATTTCTATCCTTGGTGCGCAAGAAGGTTTGCATTCAGGAGAGCGCATTTTTACCTCTTGGTGCGCAGAAGGGGTGCATTAAGGAGAGCCATTTCACCTCTTGGGGGCGCATGAAGGTGTGCATTCAGGAGCTCGCATTTCTGTCCCCTTGGTGCGCATGAAGTGTGCATTAAGGAGCCGCATTTCTGTCCTTGGTGCGCTGAAGGTGTGGCATTCAGGAGCTCGCATTTCTGCCTCTTGGGCGCATAAAAGGGGTTATTAGGACTCGCATTTCTGCCTCTTGGGTGCGCAGAAGGTTGCATTAGGAAGTGCATTTCTGTCTCTTGGTGCACATGAAGGGGGTGCATTCAGGAGAGCGCATTTCTACCTCTTGGTGCCATAAATGTGGCATTCAGGAGGAGCGCATTTCTACCCTTGGTGCGTATGAAGGTGTGCATTCAGGAGAGCGCATTTCTACCTCTTGTCGCAGGGAAGGTGTGCATTCAGGATCGCATTTCAAACCTCTTGGTGGCATGAAGGTGTGCATTCAGGAGCTCGCATTTTTTTTACCTTTGGTGCGCATGAAGGTGTGCATTCGGAGCTCACATTTCTGCCTCGGTGCGCATGGAGGTGTGCATTCAGGGGGCACCATTTCTGCCTCCCCCCCTCCCACCCCTTGTATCCCAATGGCTCCGCTGGCTCCCCCATCATACTTTACACTCCGTCGCTGATCTTCCCTGCATCTGAAATCCCGGCTCATCAGCTTCTACCCCTGTGTGGGTGCGGTCATGTGGTACCGCTCATTACGGTCACGAAAAATGGACGCCACGCCTATGGGAGTGGATCGCATCTATATTTAGACCTTATTGACCCGGACAAACTGACCGCTCACTCAGGAGAAGCTGCCCGGCCGGGAAAAGGGATGCAAGTGAGGGGAAGGTGGGGAAACATGCCTTCTGGTTCTGGAAGCCGGCGGTTCAGCCTTCACTACAGTGCTATACTCCCAGGGGCTACAGTTTTCCCGGCCCCAGTGGGGCCCAATTCAAAGCCGTGGCCCGGGGACCGACAACGGACGGGGCCGCGGACCGGTGGTTGGGGACACCGGGGACTATAGGAATTGTCCCCCATTAGTCACGGCACATTCGGGCCGCCATTCTTACCGGATGCCACAATGGCCCATTCTAACTGTGCTTCCTGGGCTACTTCGATGATGACATGTAAGGACGAGAACCACAAACCAAAGCTTGTCCCCGCAGTGCCTGGCTCCCTGTTGAGAGAATTCACATCACATGACCCTTGTTGACTAATGGGGATGTCATTCAGGTGACAAAATGCCACACTCATAAACTTTGATGGATTAAACATGGCAGCTGGGCTCAGGCTAGTGTGCGCCAATTAATGTCTTCCTCCATTTCCTCACACTCCGGGAGAAGCTCAGTGACAAAAAAAGACTTCTACTTTCCCGAATTGGGAGACTCCCGGCGCCATCTGCCTCACCGCTGGAGAAGCTAGCTTCCGCTCTTGCACTTTGGTTTTTCCCCTTTATTAACCTGTGTTTAAGTCTTTTTTGTAAATAAAAATTAATATTTTCATTTTTGCGCACGAACTCGGTTTTTTGGTAATGGGCCGGTCCACAGCTTTTTCATTAATTTACATCAAGTTTATGGCTGAATTAATTAAACCGGTAGCAAACTCCCCCCCCCTCCCGCAAGCCCTGCCACTTTTTAGAACTGCATAAAGGTGGTTCCAGCGGCAGAGCGAAAGTAATTGGCTCCTTGTACTGCTTGCAAGCAGTGAATTGAAACATCCCCCTTTTTGCATGAAAAACAACCGCCACAAATAAACACGAGTGGGGTCAAGGTCCCTTCCTCACGGTTTTTCGGTCCGATGTCATTGGTACGGACCATGTGGTGCGAGCTCTGCAGCAACAAAAGAGGGCTGCAAAGGGGGCCCTTCATCCCTTTTACTGTTCTTTTTTAACCCCTTTCTGTCATCAAAAAGTACTGCCCTCCTTGTGACCTGGGACTTAATTCCCCGGGATGGGATAGTACTCCAAGGCGACACTGCGCTCCCGGGGGGGCGCAGCTGATCACCGCCAGGTGTCAGCTGTTATCACAGCTGACACCCGGCACTATGTCCAGGAGCGGTCACGGACCGCTCCCGACACATTTAACCCCTGGCACAACCGCGACAAACATGTTCGGGGCACAGGGGAGCATCGCGCAGGGAGGGGCTCCCCTGCGTGCTCCCCGGGCCCTCATAAAACCGCGATGTGAACACGCTGTTCTGAGGCCTTCCCTCCCTGCAAGGCCCGGATCCAAGATGGCCGCAGGGGCCTGCAGGGGGGCAGCTTCCTCATGCCTGCTGAGAGCAGGCGCTGAGGAAAACCCCGCAGCACTGCCTGTCACATCGCTGGTGTGACAGTGCTGTGCACACTTGTCACACCAGCGATCTACCCCATACTGTGATGTCCCACCCTGGGGAAAGTAAAAAAATGAAACTCACAAGTTAAAAAAAAAAAATCCAAAATAAAGGAAAAAAAAAATATCCCCCAAAAATTCATTTCTTCCGAATAAACCAAAAAATAAAGTCCTTATTTTCCCCGTCCCCAACTTCCCCCCCCTACAAAACTTGGCCCAATTTTTTGGTCAATTTTCCAAAATTGGTGCTGGGGGTTTCAACTGTTTTTACATCGGGGAGCTTAAAAAAAGTTTATGGCGTTTACCATTCTCATTGGCCGGGCTCCTTTCTTCTTGCATTTTTTGGGCACCCAAACTTTTTTTTTCCCCCCTATGGGGTAACGCGTTTCAGGCCAAAAAAATTTAATCTTGGACCCGGCCCCTTTTTTGGAAAATAAAAATTGGGTGAAAAAATCATTTTTGGTAAAAAATTTATGTTTTTTTAAATTTTTACTTCAAGTTAAAAAACTTGGGAAGCCCCCTTTTTCCAAATCTCCAAAAAACAGTCAGATAAGTCCTTGTGGGCTCTAGCCAAAAGGGGAAGGGAGTTTCCCACTATTTTTGGCCTTTCATGGCCTCCAAATGCAAAAAGGCCCAAAACCGCACTGCACAACTCACTGACCAGTCACGTGTCCTAATAAACCAACTGGCCCCAAAACCTGTAAGCAGAGCGCAGCAGAGAAGACGTTGTTTCTGTCTTACCAACCTTCAGCAGCATGGACAGCCAAGGGCGGAGCTGGCCACACTCTCTCAAGCAGCAGTAATGAATGATGTGTACGCAGACTAACAGGACCTGCAGACGACTGCTGGGGCAAGGCCTAAGCTCCAGAGAACTAGGAACTGCAGGAAAACTCCTAGCAGGGTAAAGACGAGATTGTCATGTAAGTGTACAGTTCCTATAGCTTTGTGCTTGGGTGCGAGGAAAAACATGAGACATAGGTTGAAATGAAATGACTTTATTACTTCATACAACATGCAGAAAAGGTCACACAGTTTGCAGGAAAGAGGCAGGAGAACAAGCAGCCAACAACTTCAAGCTCTACAATAACTCTCCAAGCAGGTTCAGATCTCTTCTCTTACCGAATTCCTCTGCAAACAGGATTCACCAACAGCAGGTTTCCAAAGTCCAAAAGTTTCCAAAGTTCCTCATAGGAAATAGCTGGAGTCCAAAATCCTAGGGTTTCCAGGAGTCAGGTCACAGGCTGACTGAGGCTTGAAAACAGGAGCACTGATTGTTCACTGGGCTGCTTAAGAAGCAAGAGGGAGAGAATCAGGGGGGAACATGAAAACGGAAACTCCATATTAACTGAGGGCAAAGCGCAGAAAACAAAAAACAAAATGGCACGAAAACTGAGTTTTTAAGAACATGTCAAAAGAGACAAAAACCTTACATTAATCCCCCCTTAAGGACAAACCCCGGTTGACCTCAGACCGGCTTGTCAGGGTAACCTCTGAAAAAGGGGGACAGGGAGGAGCATTACATTATTGACTGGTTTTTCCCATGAGTTGTCCTCCACTGGGGAGCCCTGCCATTTAATCAAATATTGCAACGATTTCTGTACAACCTGGAACTAGAATCCTTTCCACCATAAATTCTTCCGACCATCGACCACACTGGGCAGGGCAAGGAGAAGAACTCCAGAAACTATTGGTGTTGCAGTGTCACGCTGTCTAATGATATGTTAAATGTCAGTAAAACTATTAATACAGGAACAACACTCTATACAACAACTAGAAGCAAAATCACATTAAATAGAATAGATTTACCTGACACGATATCTGCTGAACTCAGGGTTAATCTTTAGGACTTGAAGAGCTAAACAGGAAAGAGGTGGACCGGATCAACCTGACCCTAAACTGGGGTCCAACTAATCCCTCACCCTTTGGGGTACTGTAATGGTTCAGAGGTCCAAGTCTCCAACCTAACCCTGTCCCTACAGAGCCCGAAACCCTGTAATCATCCTAAGAAAGGACCTGACTACCACCAAAGGGGATATGGGCTAATCTAGCTAAATACAAGATTAGACATATAAGACGACAGGATAACACTCGCTTGCAACACACCAAACACCAAAGGAACATAAAGGGTCTGGTGTTTAAAAATGCTTATTTTAAGTATATTTTCAAGGATTTTGTTACCAGAAGCGAACTTTAAAGAAAAGTCATGTTCTTATAAAAAAAAATGTAGTGGTTTATTGACTGTTTACCAAAAAAACATCATTACAGGAAAACAAAAAAATGAGTAAATTGTTACTAGTTTATTGTCCATTTGTCCATAGCAAACTTGACACTCTTTCCTTGGTGTCCTGAATGAAAAATGACATTCTGTCTCTGTCAGGAGGTCTTAGAGAAACAACACGTGGTTGCAGCTTTTCATTCATCAAGTCCTTGTCCCATGTGTCTGTGGAGTGAGTGCAAGCAAGAACCCCCCTTCGGTAGCCTTATATAAAAGTCCCTTAGATCACGTGGTCTCTGTAATGGAATGACACCAAACCATACAGAAATAGCACTGTATGTCAGCGAACGTTAACGGCTTGTACAGAATTGAGTGTATAAATCCAAAACCCAAAAAATTAATATTTAACAATTCCCCCTTTTGAGGGTGATAATTAATTGGAACCCTCAAAGTAAGAATTCATCTTTTAGGATAATCAGATCTTCTTTCTTCTTTTTCTTCTTCTTTGGCAAAAATAATTTAATTTCCATAAAATAATAATTCAATTATTGTTATATGCACTCAATAACATAATTATGTAAATTTTCATGTTATGGTAGCGTACCAATAATTCAAATAAAATGTGTCTTATCTTTCCAAACCTAAAGAAGCATCTCGGCCAGCATCAACATCTTGATGCTTCTGGTCTTCATTTGACTTCTTTTCTTGATTATTTTAAAAACACAGTCTTTATACGAAAATTCCTTTGAAATAACATTAGATATTGTGGAGATCGTTGTCATTGTCAAATCCATAAATTCAAATTTTTGATAAGAAAACAAAGTCCATTGTGAAATAAAGCTTTAATACGAGCAGTGCACCTTTAAAACCTGGACTTACATTGGTCGCCTTGGATTTGGAATCCTCCAGCCACCGCAATGGGTCTTGGAACAGGTGTGACATCTTTGGTCACAAAGCAAGGGTTATAATGACTCTTCCTTGCTAAAGAACACCATAACCAGTCCTTAGTCCTAATGCACAGACACATGTCAGGGTTGTAGCTTCCTGACAATTACCTTATTTTCCCACCACTTTCATTGAAGCTTCATAGGTGACGGGAAACCACTGGAACGGATAAAAGCGGATAACACAGTTATTCACATCAAAGGATCTCGCTCGCCATTGTCTTCAGGGTGATACGCATCGTGGCGGGTCAATGGTGAATACTCAGTTGTTTCAGTGGTAAAATACTGCAGTTGTTGCAGTGGGAATACTGCATTGTTGTCAGTGGTGAATACTGCAGTTGCTTTTCAGTGATGAAAAGAATTGTGATTGACACAGTCTATTATTATCAGACATCATATGCTTTTTACCTTCTAACTTCGGCTTTTTCTTCTTGTAACTTTTTAAATTTACTTGAATTAGAAAAAATGAAAGTTTTATAACGATTTCCAATATCTTCTTGAAGTCTTTTATTCCCTATTCTATCCAAATCTGGTAATTTCCTAACCTAAATATCACAGCGTACCTAGCAATGTAATATCCATAGAATTATTACAGATAGTAATATAATTCTGTTTTTGTAATAAAACAATCATAAAGATAAGCATTATTAACCATAATTCTTCATGAACAGAACATTTTATGTCATAGGGGTTTAAATTTCCTTTTCAACCCATAGATTCAGTGTGTTTTTCATGTAACAAGGTTTCCATCTTTATTAAAACTTTATTAATGGAATATATTTATTGACTAATAATAGGTAAGAATTAAGCCATGAACCAAAATGTGAATATGATGAATGAAAAATAAAGAATTATTGTATTTACTCAAATTAGAACATTTCTTTTTAATGAACCGATATCTTCACTATATTTAATGAAGCAAATTCTTACAGACATTACTTTAATAAATATTGAGTTTCTTGATTATGAATAAAAAATAAAAAATTAAGAATAAAAATAGAGATAAAGGAAGAAAAAAAAATTAAAAAAGAAAATAAGAATAAAAACAAAAATAAAATAAAAATAAAAATAAAGCCTTTATTTTTATGACAATCTGAGTAGTTATGTCTCAGTAACACTACCCTTAAATTTCCATTATCGGATGATTTCATATTTGTCAGACCTTGTGTTACCAAATTTTCATATTAGCAACTTTGCATTAATCCCCTTCTAGTGTAAAGAAAAGACTTTTATAAACCATGTTAATTTTCTCATAGTTATACCATTGTACTTTCTATATTTCTTTAAAATGTTTGAAGAAGACATATTGATGAAAATGTGATGATGTATTCAAAATCTAAAACAAATTCCCCCTTAATACCGAAAAAAATAAGTTTTATGAAATAATTGATTTTATCAAAACCAAAATGAAAAAAAAAATAATTGTTTTTAATAAAATTTTTTATGTAACCCAAATTTGTCTGAAGATGGTACCATCTATATAACCATTAAAAAATAAAAATAACATGAATATCATAAAATTATCGTTTGGGAAAAAGGAAAAAAAAAAATCCCAAATGTAGAATTTTTTTATAAACCATTTTGAGTTGATTCCACTTATCTACTTTAACTAAAAAAAAATAATTACTAAAGAAATATATGTTAGTAGATAAATTTATATGTATCTTAATATTCTAATAATTGAATGATTTGTATTATTTTCTTAAAAACAAGTTGTTTTTTTCTCGCATACCATAATTGTAAACCCTTTCATACATCACACGCCCCTGGTTTATTCACACTTAGCACGTTCATACACGCATTCGTCACTGCCTCAACTGTGACACGGATAAGTTCACACCACAAGTTCCTATACAAAAATATTTTTAAAAATTACTAGCTAATGCAGGAAAAAAGGAAAAACCCAAGCATTGGAATCTATAATTGCAGTACCCTGACAAAAAACCGCAACTAAGGCCCCGGGGAGCTTCCACATGGCCTAACCCCGTCACAGCCTGAAACTAACTACACCCAAAGATAAAATGGAACTACTCCCCGGACAAACCCCAAAGATAATAAAAGCCCCCAAACATGTAATGGGGGTTAAAAAAGGAAATCTGACACAAAAGAAAATATAAAAAAAAAACCGGGGCCCAAACTATCTAAAAAAAAAAGGACAGAAGGTACTTACTGCAACCCCAAAAAAACCCGAAAAACACCAACTCTCTAATTCAAAATCCCTGAGACACACCCTCTCCCCCCAAAATTAGTCCTGGTGTAAAAAAAACCAGCCACTGAAAAACCAAAAAAAATAAAAACCAGTGGGGACTAAACTAGAGGGCAAAACCCCCCGAGGGACCAAAGGCCCCCACAAAGGGGGGCAAAATGCAAAAAAAAAGCAAAAACACAAAATAAAAATTCCCCTTTCTGATGCAGGAGATGCAACACGACACAGCAGGCACAAGGAAACGGAAAAAGTTTCAGACCAAACAATTGATCACCGAAACCCTATGGAAAATTTCCCTTAAATAAGACCAATCATAACACCTGATTCCCAACCTCCTAAACCGCTTGTAACCCCCAAAGGGAGCCTCGCTCAGAACTCATCTCAAACCCTTCACAACGTACCCCCCCCTTGAGGGGGGGGCCCCCGAACCCTCATTTGAGCAACCAGGTCGGTCAGGATGAGTTCTATATACCACGGAAAGTCTCCTAGCAGGGATGTCCGAACAAACACCCAAGAATTATCTTCCTGACCATAACCTCTCCATTTAACCAAATACTGGAGTCTTCGTCTAGAAAAACAGAATCAATATTTTTTTCCAACCACATACTCCAGATTCCCTCAACCAAAACAGGGTCAGGGGGCACAGCACAGGAACCCTGGCCAACAAACCCCAAAAAGGGACTTGTGAACACTTAGGATCTTAAAGGTCCCTGGAAGAAGCAAAACAAAGAAACGTTTAATAATCCCATATCTATAAGGTCCAATGAACCTAGGCTTAAATTTAGGAGTCTCTCTCAAAAGAATTTCTTTGAGGACAACCAGACCAAGTCCCCCATTTTAAAAACCGAGGACCATCATCCTATCCCGGGTTAGCAAAACCGCGGCCTTCTCCTGAGAAGGGACAACCTCTCCACACTTGGTCCCAAATCGCTGCATACCCAACAACAAAGTCAACACCGGACAGCAGAAGCCTCCGCTGTCCTGAAAAAATCGAGGGTGAAACCCAGAATTACAGAAAAACAGACACAAAGTGGCAGAGCTACCCTATTATTAAGAGCAAATCGCCAAAGGCAAAAAAGAGACCCATCATCCTATCAAGACACAAAGCATCTAGATAATCTCCAAGTCTGGTTTGTTTCTCTCAGTTTGACCATTGTCGAGGATGAAATCCGAGGAGAAAGACAATTGAACACCCATTTGAACAAAAATCCCCAAAATCTGGAAACAAACTGGACTCCTCTGTCAGACACAATTTTTCCAGGAATGCCGTGTAAACGAACCCGTTCTTAAGGAACAACGGCACCAATTCAAGGAGGAAGGCAACTATAATGGGACAAGATGTATCATTTTGAAAACCTTCACAAAAAACCCAATGGGTCATTCTCTGGAAACAGGAAGATCGGAAATGAAATCCATAGAGATATGGGGCCATGGGCTCTTGGGCACAGGGAATGGCATCAACAAACCACTAAGCGAGAGCAAGGCTTGGACGAGAGCAAGTCCCAGGACTGACAAATTCCCTGACTCGTGAGACAAGTAGGCCACCAAAGACCACTACCAAGTCTTGGTACCAAAAAACCGGATGCCCACCAATGCGGAACAAAAAAACTCAGCATCACACCCCTTTTTCCATTGGGCCGGACAAACAATTTTCCAAAGGGCAGCGCTCGGGCCTATCCTTTCCTTACACCCCGTCCAGAGCAAGTCTCAAATTAGGCGAGATGGCGGGAAAAAACACCCCTCCTTCAAATAACAAGGGATCAGATAGCTCAGGGGAGTCCGCAAGAAACTCCCCCGAGAGGGCATCCGCCTTAACATTCTTAGTGCCAGGAAAGGAAACCACAAAAATTAAAAATGTGAAAAACAAGGCCCACCGGCCTGTCTAGGGTTGAGTCGCTTGGGCAGATTCCAGATAGACCAGATTCTTATGGTCCGTAAGGACCACCAACTGATGTTTGGCTCCCTCCAGCCAATGTCTCCACTCTTCAAAAGCCCACTTCATGGCCAATAACTCCCGATTACCCACGTCATAATTACGTTCAGTAGGAGAAAATTTTCGAGAGAAAAAGGCACAAGGGTTACTTTTAGAGGTCTCTGGATCTTTTTGGGACAAAACGGCACCTGCCCCAATTTCAGAGGCATCAACCTCCACCTGAAATGGCAGAGAAACATCAGGCTGCCGTAGAACAGGAGCAGAAGTGAATCTCTGCTTAAGTTCCTGAAACGCAGAGACTGCCTCAGGAGGCCAATTCACCACATCAGAACCCTTTCTGGTCAAATCAGTTAATGGTTTAACAATAACAGAGAAATTACCAATAAATTTACGATAAAAATTGGCAAAACCCAAAAATCTCTGAAGAGCCTTTAATGAAGTAGGTTGGACCCAATCACAGATGGCCTGAACCTTGACCGGGTCCATTTCAATAACAGATGGGGACAAAATGAATCCCAGAAATGAGATCTTCTGTATGCCAAAAAGACACTTTGATCCCTTCACATACAGAGCATTCTCTCTCAAAATCTGGAATACAGTTCGAACATGTTTCACATGAGAGTCCCAGTCATTAGAAAAAAATCAAGATATCATCCAAATAAACAATCAGAAACTTGTCCACAAAATCCCTGAAAATGTCATTCATGAAGGACTGGAAGACGGAAGGAGCATTAGTGAGCCCAAAGGGCATCACAAGGTACTCAAAATGCCCTTCAGGGGTGTTAAATGCCGTCTTCCATTCATCCCCGTGCTTAATGCGAATAAGGTTATACGCCCCCCTGAGGTCAAGCTTGGTAAACCAAGTAGCGTTTTTCACCCTGGAAAACAGGTCAGAAATCAAGGGTAACGGGTATTGATATTTCACAGTAATATTGTTCAAGAGACGATAATCAATACACGGCCTTAATGAACCATCTTTTTTGGCCACAAAGAAAAAACCGGCACCTAAGGGTGAAGAGGATGGTCTGATATGACCCTTCTCCAATGATTCCTTGATATAAGACCGCATAGCGTCATGTTCAGGTACAGACAAGTTAAAAAGGCGACCCTTAGGGAATTTACTACCTGGCACTAATTCAATAGCGCAGTCATAGCTCCTATGGGGAGGTAAGGATGCAGATTTACTTTCGCTAAACACATCAGAAAAATCAAACAAAAAGTCAGGAACATCCTCAGCCTGGGGGAGGCAGAAAAAACAGGAGTGTTGGTATTAACACATTGGCAGCCCCAACTGGTTACAGACACAGATTTCCAATCCAAAACAGGATTATGAGACTGTAACCAAGGGAAACCCAGCACGATAATGTCATGCAGATTATATAGAACCAAAAATTTGCAGCACTCCTGGTGATCAGGTTCAACCCTCATTATCACCTGAGTAGAAAACTGGGGTTTATTCTCAGCCAAAGGGGTAGAATCGATCCCCAGTAGGGGAATAGACTTCTGTAGGGGTATCAAGGGAAATCCACAACGTTTAGCAAAATCATAATCCATCAGGTTAATAGCTGCTCCAGAATCAACGAAAGCCTGAGCAGAAAATGAGGACAGAGAGCATATCAGAGTGACAGTTAATAAAAACTTAGTCTGAACACTACCCAAGACAACTGAGCGTGCAAAACGTCTTCCCCGCTTAGGGCAGACTGAAATAGCATGAGAGGCATCACCACAGTAGAAACATAACCCATTGCGCTTTCGAAACTCATGACGCTGTGCCCCAGACACCACTCCATCACACTGCATGGGCTCAGCAGCTGGCTCACAAGGCAACACCACTCCACGCATACTTCTCCGCTCACGCAAACGTCTGTCAATTTGAATCGCTAATGACATAGAATCATTGAGACCAGAGGGGACAGGGAATCCCACCATAACATCCTTTACATTATCCGACAGACCCTTCCGGAAAAGGGCCGCCAAAGCGTCGTCATTCCATTTGGTCAGGACTGCCCACCTACGGAATCTCTGACAGTATAACTCAGCGTCATCAAGCCCCTGATTTAATGCCAACAAGGCTTTTTCAGCTTGATCAGTGACATTAGGCTCATCGTACAATAACCCCAAAGCCTGAAAAAATGCATCAACATCACTCAAAACAGGATCCCCAGGTGTGAGGGAAAAAGCCCAATCCTGAGGATCGCCGCGCAGGAGAGAGATGACAATTTGAACCTGCTGCGCTGCGTTTCCTGAGGACTTAGATTTTAAGGCAAGAAACAATTTACAATTATTTTTGAAATTCTGAAACTTAGCTCGATCCCCTAAAAACAAATCTGGCATGGGGATCCTAGGTTCCACAACAGGCAACCTAGCAAGATATGCAGCAATACTCTGAACCTCAGTGGCAAGCTGATCCACACGGCCAGACAACTGTGCAAACTCCATTGGGAGAAAAGATCCTCCCCAGCACCCAGAGATACAGAGGAAAAAAAAAAAAAAATGCAACAAACAGAAAAATATCTCTGACAACTTTTCTTCCTTCAAAATATTTTTTCCCTTCTGTGAGTACCATACAATTTTTATGGCCGGTGATACTGTTATGTTACGGTAGCTGAGGAGTGCAGGTAAAAAAGGAAATACACCAGAGCAGTTGGAATCTATGAGATTGCAGTACCCTGACTAACCACCGCAACTAGAGGCAGCCGTGGAGCGTTCCTACGATGGTCCTAGACGCCTCGTCACAGCCTGAGAAACTAACTACACCTAAAGATAGAAATAGGAAAGCTATCTGCCCCGGAGCAGAACCCCAAAGATAATAGAAAGCCCCCAAACATGTAATGGCGGTTAGACGAGGAAATACTGACACAGAAAGAAAATAGTATGAGCAAACGCTGGGGCCCAAACTATCTAAATAGAAAAGGACAGGAAGGGTACTTACTGCAATCCCAGAAAACCCTGAAAAACACCAACTCTACTAATTTCAAAATCACCTGAGATCACACGACCTCTACCACCTAAATTAGTTCTCTGGTGTAACAAAAACAGCAGCCACTGAAAAAACTGCAAAAAGCAAAAGTACAAAACACAGTGGCTGGACTAAATTGAGAGGGCAAAAGCCCCCGGAGGGGACCAGAAGGCCCCCACAGAAGTGCAGGACAAAATGCAAAAATATAGCAAAAACACAAAATAAGAAATTGTCTTATCTGATAGCAGGAGATGCAGACACGACACAGCAGGCTACAAGGGAAACTGGAAAGAAGGATTCAGACCAGAACAATTGATCACCGGCAACCCTGATGGGAAAATGATTCCCTTAAATAAGACCAATCAGTAACACCTGATTCCCAATCCTCACTAGTACCGCTTGTAACCACCAGAGGGAGCCTCTGCTCAGAACTCATCTCAAACCCATTCACAACAGGTATGTAATACATATATATTTTAACCCAAATAATTGTATCCTAATTATCAATGCGCATTGTAAACTACTAAATTTAATATTTTAATATTTCTTTGAATATTCCCCAAATACACATAACAAACTTTGTGAACCATTCTATAGAAAAAAGGACTCATAAGAAAATTTGGTTATGAGCTGTTTCTATATTTGGTGCAAGGTTTGCAACTGAAATTGAACCCTAGAACTTAAGAGGCCTAAAGAAAAATTCTTTGACTTGCAAAGGCCGAGCTCACAGAGGCTACAAAGAGCTTTAAGTTGCAACAACCACTGAAATAGGGGTATATGGTAGCCTTATAATTAGAACAGTTTAAATGTCACATGTGTGACTGTCATGCAGTAAGAACATATTGCCATGCAAATAAATAACTTCAAAATGTTAGCAACACACAAAAACTAAATTTAGATTCAGTTAGTTACATATTGTTTCCTTTTAAGTGTTAAATATATAAAAACATGCAGTTATTACAAATTCCTGTGTAAATAAAAGAATAAATCCATGTAAGAGAGTTTTTCCCGATTAAATCCTACTTTGAAGTGAAAATTCTAAGGAATAATAAGAGATAAAGTTAATTTATTCGAACGTCCATGACAGCACTACAGAGAGAGGGGATCCGCCCCTTAGGAACAGGAAACCTACAGATATAAAAGGGCGGCACCTCTCCCACACATCAGTTGGTTTCCTGTTCCTAAAGGACGGGTTTCCTACAGATGAAGATCTTCAGGAGGACCCAGGCCGGCCGGTCGACCCAGGTAGCGGGGGGAGGGAATCTCCTACCTCGGCCGGTGCGGAGCCCCTGGAAGCGCCACGGTGGGTCCGGGTAGGATTCCACGGCAGTGTGCGGAGCAGATGGAGCAGTATCCAGTGGATCTCTGTCTCCCAGCCAGCGCCGGTAGGTAAGTATTCCCCCCCTCTCCCTGGTCCCGATGCCCTCTCCCTGTCCTCTCCTGTGGTCCTGTCATGGTGGGGGCCTCTTGAGGGTGCAGCCGTGATTTAAAAAAAAAAAAAAAAAAAATTTAAAATTTGAATTTCCCGCCGCGCCACTGCTGTGAACGGCGCGGCGGGGTTTTTTTTAATTTCCCGCCGCGCGTCACTGTTATGGACGGCGCGGCGGGCGGTTTTGAATTTCCCGCCGCGCGTCACGGCTATGGACGGCGCGGCGGGCGGTTTTGAATTTCCCGCCGCGCGTCACTGCTATGGACGGCGCGGCGGGGTTTTTGAAATTCAGTCGTGCGCCGCTGTTGCAGCAGCGCGGCTGGGGTCGGGGGAGATCTCCGCTCGGAGGGGTGATGATGCGGGGGATTATGCTTACCTCCATTGGTCCGTGCGAGGGGGGGAAAAAAGGGGGCGGAGTCTCCACCACCGGAACCGGAAGTGAGACGCCGGCCGGCGTTTTTGAAAATTTTGGCGGCTGCATCATCGGACGGCGCCTGCTGTGGGGACGGCGGGGAGGTGCAGGGGGGGCCGTGGGGCGGGGAGTAGGAGGGGGTGGACCCCTGGCCAGACCTGCTGATCCGGATATCCGGGGGAGGATATAAGGAGCCTAGGAAAGAGGTAAAGCGCTTCTGCCCCATTTTTTTACGATGGACACTGCAGAGGCTCCCTCGGTGCAACAGGAGAGCCAGCAGCAGCAGCAGACAGAGCGCTCCTCTTCAATGGCCAGGAGCACCAGCCGCAGAAGTTCCGCAGCTGGGAAAAAGCCCCCTCCCCGTGATCCGGTACCTACTGCTGTACAATCTGGGTAAGAGATCGTCAGATTTAGAATACCCAGTAATACAGTTTTTTTCCCCATTTTTGTCTGTTACTAGGGGAAGAAGTGTTCGGTGAAAAGCAAGCACAGGGAATGTGCCTTTTGCGCTTGCCCTCTGCCTGACGCTTGCCCTAAGAGGTTGTGCCAGCCGTGCATGCAACAGACGGTAGGGCATTTTTAAGGGGAAGGGCAGGGGCATGGGATGACATAGTAAACCCCCCCTATGCCCCTTCCCTTTTTAGATAGCGGAGGAGACTCCAGATTTCACCGAAAGCCTGAAGGAGATAATAAGAGCAGAGTTGAAAGCGTCCTCAAGACACGGAGAATTTTCCAGGCGTAGAAATGTACCAGTTTTATCTGATTCAGAGTCGCCTGCCGCCCATGATAGGGGTGAAGTTGTGTCAGGACCCTCCTCGCCTTCCTCTTCGGCTTCCTCCTCGTCTTCTACGGAAGACGCTACCCGTTTTTGTTTTCCCTTGGACCAGATGGACAAATTTGTCAAATCAGTTAGGTCCACCATGGGGGTAGAAGAGGCGAAACCAGAGCCCTCAGTACAGGATCTGATGTTTGGTGGTCTAGATCCAAAAAAACGGAGATCCTTTCCACTAAACAGTAGCATCCAAGGCCTTATAGACAGAGAGTGGAAGAAGCGTGAAAAAAGAGGCTCCTTACCCCAAGCGTTTAAACGGAGATATCCCTTTGAAGATCCCCTGACGGGTAAATGGGATAAGGCCCCGAAGCTGGATGCAGCAGTGGCGAAGGCTTCTAAAAAATCCTCCATCCCATTTGATGATATGGGGTCTTTGAAAGATCCACTAGACAGGAAGGCAGATTCCTTCTTGAAAGGCACATGGGAGATGTCGGCAGGTGCCCTGAGGCCGGCAGTTGCAGCCACTTGCGCAGCCAGGTCATTGATGGTCTGGCTAGACCAGTTAGCTTCCCAGTTAACAGATGGAACCTCCAGGGGGACAATTCGGAAGACCTTGCCAATAATTCAGAATGCGGCGGCTTTCCTGGCTGATTCCTCAGCGGACTCAGTAAGAATGGCTGCCAGAGCGGCAGGGCTGTCTAATGCAGCACGAAGGGCATTATGGCTGAAATGTTGGCCGGGCGATATTCAAGCCAGATCTCGCCTCTGTTCCATTCCGTGTGACGGCGAATATCTTTTTGGCCCGGTCCTGGACGAACTTTTAGAAAAGGCAGGGGACGACAAGAAAAAGTTTCCCAGTATATCAACTCCTTCCTATAAAAGACCTTTCAGCAGAAGGAGGTTCAGCTACCGAAGGTCGTCCAGGGAACGAGCCAAATGGGATGAAAAGAGGCGAAGAGGTACAGGGTTTATGTTTAGAGGTCCACCTAGGGAAACAAAAAAACCCTCGCAATGACTAGCGATGCCGGTAGGAGGCAGATTGAAGGCCTTCTACCCGGCCTGGTCGGAAATCTCAAACAGTAGCTGGATCCTTAACATCATAGCTACAGGGCTGCGGTTAGAATTCTCCTCGGTACCTTGGGATAACTTTAAAATTACCCCACTCAGATCATCCCCATCGGAGCAGGCCGCTCTAGAGTTGGAGGTTCAGGAGCTTTGCGCTAAGAATGTCTTAGTGGAGGTGCCAGAAGCAGAGCGGGGTAAGGGGTTTTACTCCCCTCTGTTTTTGATCCATAAACTGGATGGGTCTTTTAGAACAATTATTAATTTGAAAGCCCTCAATAAATTTCTGATTATTCACCCATTTAAAATGGAAACGGTCAGCTCAGCAATAAAGCTTCTGTTTGAAAATTGCTTTATGGTGGTGTTAGATCTGAAAGACGCTTATTACCACATACCGATCCATATGGAGCATCAGCGTTTCCTCAGAGTAGCAATCCAGATGGGGGAATCACTGCGACATTTTCAATTTAGCGCCCTTCCCTTTGGCTTGGCGGTTGCCCCACGAGTATTCACTAAGGTTATGTCGGAGGTCATGGCCCACTTACGTGAATCAAATATGCTTATAGTCCCCTACCTTGACGACTTTCTTATTATAGGAAAGACGGCAGAGCATTGTCTAGAGCAACTGAAAAGAGCGATTTCTACCTTAGAGCGGCTGGGATGGCTAATAAATACCAAAAAGTCTCGTTTGAATCCGATGAGGGTTCAGCAATTTCTAGGGCTAATTCTGGATTCACAAAATCAGAACTGTAGTTTACCGTCAGACAAGTTAATTCGTTTACGGTACCAGGTCCTAAACGCTTCCAGTAACCCCTCCATGTCGCTTAGGAAGGCTATGTCTCTTTTGGGCTCCCTCTCGTCCTGCATTCCCGCGGTTCGGTGGGCCCAATTTCACACAAGGGCACTGCAAGCTGAGGTCTTGCTGTATCAAAATTTGCTAGGTGGTTACCTGGAAGGCCAGCTATCCTTGTCCCAGGCTGCTATAAGATCCCTGGATTGGTGGAAGAATGAGACAAACCTGTCTAAGGGGGTTCCCTGGGAATATGACATATCCCGAATAGTCACAACAGATGCTAGCCCCTCTGGGTGGGGGCTCATATGGGGGACGTTATGGTTCAGGGCTCATGGGAGCAGGATCAAATTCAAATGTCTTCTAATATGAAGGAATTAGCAGCGGTAGAGCTAGCGATTAAAAAACTCCTTGTCTATCTACAGGGTCACCACGTTCGAGTGCTCTCCGACAATCGGGTCACAGTCGCATACATCAACCACCAGGGTGGTACTCGTTCCGGTCCTCTCATGGAAGTGGCAAGGCGCCTACTTCAGATAGCAGAACGACACTTTCTTTCTCTAACGGCTCTACATATAAGGGGAGAAGAAAATACCAAGGCGGACTTCTTAAGCCGCAATCTCCTGAGCCAAGGAGAGTGGTCATTAAAGACTTCCATCTTCGACCTAATTGTGCGGAAATGGGGTCTACCGGAAGTAGATCTCTTTGCTACCAAAAGCAACAGGAAAGTGAGACAGTTCTGCTCTCTGAATCCCAAAGAACGCCCTCTGGCAGTGGACGCTCTTCTATTACAGTGGGATTTCAATCTAGCCTACGCCTTCCCTCCCCTGTCCTTACTCCCCCTAGTATTGAGGAAGGTCAGGAAGGACAGGGCAAGGATAATATTAATCGCTCCTTTTTGGCCCAGGAGGGCATGGTTTTCATGTCTCAGAAACATGTCGATAGCCGACCCGTGGGTCCTGCCGGACATTCCCGATCTGCTCTCCCAGGGTCCAGTCTACCATCCTCGAGTAGCGGGCCTCCACCTGACGGCGTGGATTTTGAACGGTCGCTGCTGACAGATAAGGGGTTTTCTGCTAATGTAATTAATACTCTCCTTAAAAGCAGAAAAGAGGTTACAACTAGGATCTACGCTAGGATTTGGAAGAAATTTCTTCAGAGCTCGGCGGTTGTAGCAGGGGACACAACACCGATAACCCAGATTCTAGAATTCCTACAAAAGGGTCTGGACTTAGGTCTCTCCACAAGCACCCTTAAGGTGCAAGTTTCAGCTTTGGGGCACTCTTTAGTTGCAACATCGCAAATAATTACTGGGTCAGTAGATTCATTAAAGCTGCGGGTAGGTCGAGACCCATAGTGAAGGTGAGAATCATGCCATGGGACTTAAATCTTGTTCTCACTGCTTTAACAGAGCCCCCTTTTGAACCTATATCAGCAGCATCAATAAAAATTCTTTCCCTTAAGACCGCTTTCCTGGTAGCATTAACCTCGGCTAGGAGGGTAAGTGACATCCAGGCACTATCTAGACTATCTCCTTACACTCAGGTCCTGAATGACAGGATAATACTTAGACCGGATCCGGCATACCTACCTAAGGTGTCTTCCGCTTTCCACAGAACACAGGAAATTATTCTCCCTTCGTTCATCCCTAATCCATCTAATCAAAAAGAGATGAAACTTCATACTTTATATGTTAGAAGATGTCTGCTGCAATATTTGGCAGTCACTGATCCCTGGAAACGGGACAATGCATTGTTTGTCTCTTTTCAAGGAATTAACAAAGGCCGTAGATTAACAAAGAGCTCATTGGCCAGATGGATTAGGGAAGCAATTTCTCTGGCATACACCTCGAGGGGCAAGCAGCCACCTGAGAGGCTAAGGGCGCATTCCACTCGAGCTGTGGCGACTTCATGGGCAGAAAGGGCAGAAGTCTCGATTGACCAGATATGTAAGGCAGCTACGTGGTCTTCTCCACACACGTTTTACACTCATTATAGATTAGATTTGGGTGCTTCCTCAGACCTTTCTTTCGGACTAAGGGTGCTGCAGGCAGTAGTCCCTCCCTAAGTAGTTATTACTCTCTGTAATTCTCTCTGTAGTGCTGTCATGGACGTTCGAATAAAGTCTAAGTTACTTACCGTTAACGGTATTTTTCGAAGTCCATGACAGCACCCTTACATTCCCACCCAGGTTTTATGTGCACTTCTTCCGCTTATGTAGTCCACATGTAATAAACAATTGATTAATGTTACTGTGTGATGCATGAAATTTTTTTGCTGTATACCATTTAACCTTGATGTCCTCTTATGCTCTGTAATCCAACTGATGTGTGGGAGAGGTGCCGCCCTTTTATATCTGTAGGTTTCCTGTTCCTAAGGGGCGGATCCCCTCTCTCTGTAGTGCTGTCATGGACTTCGAAAAATACCGTTAACGGTAAGTAACTTAGACTATCATATTCATCCAGAAAGAAAACAATTGCAATGTCTTATACATATATATGTATTGGCTTTAATGTAATTCTAAATATTACTGTAGTATATTTTAATTATATCACTATAGATATAGATATACAGTTATACAATTTCTACTTATACAAATATAGTATATATACTGTATGAATATATATATATATATATATATATCAAAAACTGTGAACTACAGAATTATATTTATAAAATAATTACAAATAACTGAATAATATATTGTATATCACTTTTACACAACATATAATTTCATTTTCAGTCAATTCCTAAACCAAATCTTATTTCTTTGTGAAAGATGTCCTGAAAAGCTCTTTTTATGATTCCTTTTTTTAATGATTGTTTGAGCAGCTCCGATAATGAGCTGTAAACTGAAGACTCAACTATGTCTCTTTGAAGAATCATCTGTTCCTGTCTTTCAATGTCCGCCATTTGTCTCTTTACAGAGAGGTCTGAACTTTGAATTATTAACTCTTTCTGCAAAGCGGACTCTTGGATTTTTTTATAGGGCTTATAGCAAATATGTAATTTCCTCCGTATGTCATAGATTTGATTCCGGGGATGACTCAGTTTAGGAGATTTTGACACTGGCTTTTGAAAAGATCTTACTCTGTCTGTTTGATTTATTTTCCATTCACGATTCTCATGTTTTCTAGCAAAATCAAGGAATTGCGCACATTCAAATAAAGTATCTTTTTGTGACGCAATAACACGAGATACAGAATTTAGGAATCCAAATTTGTCCACAAAATACTTTATCATTGATTGTGTTTTGACATTGGTAATTAGAGTTTTGTACAACCTTTCAAATATGGACATGAATGTAAAAGTACATTCTTTCCGACCAATCCTTAATTTCTGAAGAATCTCAATATCTGGACAATTTTCATTTAAGGCACAGAAAATCAGAATTTTCAGTCTGTCTTTATCATCTAGATCTCCATGTAATTCATTATCAAAACTCAACTTTAATGTCAGGCGTCTGGAAAAGGTTGCAGGAAGCCACAATTTAAATAATTGATTTTTCTCGTCATTACTTAAATCAAGCTTGTCAACAAAGCTTTCGAAGATTTCAGAATTTCTGCATACATGAATTTTGTTATCATATGCAGGAATGATTTTGCATAATTTTAACAATTTTTTCCTAACTTTAATTTGGAGTTGGGCCTCTGAATTGTCTTCTATTTTTGGTGGCCTTTGAACATCCGTCCCTCGTACGTCATCTGCATCAGTTCTGAAGTCTCCTCCCATGTTCCCTCCTACATCAGTTCTCAAGTCTCCTCCCATGTTCCCTCCTACATCAGTTCTCAAGTCTCCTCCCATGTTCCCTCCTACATCAGTTCTCAAGTCTCCTCCTATGTTCCCTCCTACATCAGTTCTCAAGTCTCCTCCCATGTTCCCTCCATCTTTTTTTACGTCATCAGAGACAAGGTCACCTTGAGTAGCCATTACAGACACATGTCCCACATCTTGCTCAATTTCCTCATTACAGTCAATTTCGGGAACATCTATCTTCTGACACTATTTCTACACAGTCATTTTTAGATTTCTCTAATACAAACTTGTGAAATACATGAACTAACTGTAATATGTTTTTTAATTTCTCTCTTTCCCTATTAAAGGACACCAGCTTAGATTCTAGCTTTAGATTTTCCATTTCACATTCTGCATATAAGCTGAGCCATAAAACTTCTAAATTTGACTGATCTACAGACATAAATTTCAGTCTACTTTGCTTAGAAAAAGAAGTAATTACATCCATTGTTCTTACCTTGAAATATCTCAGCTTGTAGCTCCTTTCTTGGACAATGCTCTTGTCATCAGCACGTCTGATTCCTGTATTCAACTCTTAGTCCTCATTCATAGGTTCTTTTCTGATCCTGAAATATCGTAGTGTGATTTCTTTGACGACTTGCACATCTGACGTCTTTTGCTTCTATTCCTCCCTTTGCAAGTTTCAAAAATTCACACTCTAAAAATCAAGTGTGACTGGCTGGCTCTCCAAAATGTTAAAAATGCTTATTTTAAGTATATTTTTCAAGGACTTGTTACCAGATGCGATACTTTAAAGAAAATGTCATGTTTCTTATAAAAAAAAATGTAGTGGTTTATTGGACTGTTTACCAAAAAAACATCATTACAGGAAAACATAAAATGAGTGAAATAGTTACGTAGATATTGTCCATTTGTCCATAGCAAAGCTTGTACACATCTTTCCTTGGTGTCCTGAATGGTAAAAATGACATTCTGTCTCTGTCAGGAGCGTCTAAGAGAAACAACACGTGGTTGCAGCTGTTCATTCATCATAGTCCTTGTCCCATGTGTCTGTGGAGTGAGTGCGAGCAAGAGACCCCCCTTCGTGTAGCCTTATATAAAAGTCCCTTAGATCACGTGGTCTCTGTATATGGAGATGACACTCTACCATACAGAAATAGCATCTGTAATGTCAGCGAACGTTAACGTGCTTGGTACAGAATTGAGTGTATAAATCCATAACCAATAATTAATATTTAACATCTGGGAAATAAACTCTAACCAAGTTGAGCTTAGAACAACTAAGGATCTCACAACTAAAGTCTATACAGATTCATTCCTATCTGTGGTCTGCATGAAGGTTTCACTGGCAACTCCCCAAGCAGACAACCAGGAATTTAAAGGAAACCAATCAACAAATAATCAATTGCAGCCGGGAGAAACTGCACCCAGTCCCAGCACCGAGCACAGACAGAATTAACTCCCTAGCTGCCAAACACAAAGAAACAGCAGCTCAGCTGTGAGAAGTCAAAATGTGCAACCGCGACGATCTTCGTGGCAATGCACACATGACAGTACCCCCCCTTCTACGAGGGGCCTCCGGACCCTCAGGGCCAGGCCTGCCCGGGTGAGTTCTGTGGAAGGTCCGAACCAAACGATCTGCGTTAACATCAGACGCAGGGACCCACGTCCTCTCCTCTGGACCATACCCCTTCCAATGCACCAAGTACTGAAGGGACCGGCGATTCAGACGTGAGTCAATGATCTTTGATACTTGAAATTCCAAGTTACCATTGACCAACACAGGAGGAGGAGGTAGAGGTGACGGTATGACTGGTGCCACATAGCTTTTAAGTAATGACTTGTGGAACACATTATGAATTTTAAACGTAGGAGGGAGGTCCAGACGAAATGCCACAGGATTAATTATGGAACTGATCCTGTACGGCCCGATGAATCTGGGACCCAGTTTCCAGGAGGGCACTTTAAGTTTTATATTCCTGGTAGACAACCATACCAGATCGTTCACATTCAGATCTGGACCAGAAACTCTCCTCCTATCAGCCATACGTTTGTAACGGTTCCCCATCGCACTCAGATTATTCAATACACCTCTCCACACAGAAGCAAGTGACGACGAGAAACGATCCTCCTCAGGAACCCCAGAAGGGCCCCCCCCATTGAAAGTACAAAACTGGGGATGAAAACCATATGCCCCAAAAAACGGGGACTTACCAGTGGACTCGCTCCGCCTGTTGTTAAGAGCGAACTCTGCCAGAGGCAAGAAAGAAGACCAGTCCTCTTGGTTCTCTGAGACAAAACACCGGAGATATGTCTCTAAGCTCTGATTCAGACGCTCTGTCTGACCATTGGTCTGCGGATGAAAAGCCGAGGAAAATGACAATTGCATCCCCCGACGTAAACAAAATGCCCTCCAAAATTTGGACACAAACTGAGACCCCCTATCTGACACCACATCAGAAGGCAACCCATGAAGTCTAACGATCTCCCTAATGAACACCTGCGCCAGAGTTTTAGCATTAGGGAGTGCAGGAAGAGCAACGAAATGTGCCATCTTACTAAACCTGTCAACAACCACCAGTATGACAGTATTCCCTGACGACGGAGGAAGGTCCGTAATGAAGTCCATAGATAAATGAGTCCATGGACGCTCCGGAAGTTTCAAGGGTAAAAGGGTCCCAGACGGACGGGTATGAGGGGTTTTAGAGCGAGCACACACCCCACATGACGCGACAAAAGTTATAACATCTTTATTAGCATTAGGCCACCAAAACCGGCGAGAAAGGAGATCTAAAGTAGCCTTACTCCCTGGATGTCCTGCTAGAGCAGAATTATGATGTGCCTCAATAACCTTTTGTCTCAACAGATTTGGGACAAACAGTCTCCCTGGAGGTCCTGCAGGGGCGTCCCCCTGAGCCTCTAACACCTCCTCCTCAAGCTCAGAAAATACAGCCGACACTACCACCCCCTCCTGAAGGATAGGACTCGGGTCATCCGTTTTCCCGGCCCCTGGGAAACTGCGAGACAAGGCATCAGCCTTTACATTCTTAGACCCCGGGCGATAAGTGACGACAAAATTAAACCTGGTAAAAAACAACGACCATCGAGCTTGTCTGGATTTCAGACGCTTAGCGGATTCCAAATACAACAGGTTCTTGTGATCAGTAATAACGGTAACCGGGTGGACTGCCCCCTCCAAAAAGTGACGCCATTCTTCAAAAGCTAACTTAATGGCCAAAAGTTCCCTATTGCCGATATCATAATTCCTTTCGGCGGACGACAATTTCTTAGAAAAGAAAGCGCACGGATGCCATTTACCAGGGGACGGACCCTGGGACAATATAGCACCCACCCCTACGTCAGACGCATCCACCTCCACAATGAACGGCTGAGATGCATCTGGTTGGATGAGAACGGGTGCCGAAGCAAAACATTTCTTCAAAGAGGAAAAGGCTTGGCAAGCTTTGTCCGACCATTTAGAAAAATCCGTCCCTTTTCTTGTCATGTCAGTGAGAGGTTTGACGACAGATGAGAAATTACAAATAAATTTCCGGTAGTAGTTAGCAAACCCCAAAAAACGCTGCAGAGCCTTAAGATCCCCTGGCTGATCCCATTCAAGCACTGCTCTCACCTTTTCAGGGTCCATACGGAAACCGGAGGCTGACACCAAAAAACCCAAAAACTGAAGTTCTTGTACGGCAAATACACACTTCTCCAGTTTGGCGTATAATTTATTGTCTCGCAAGATCTGCAACACCTGTCTCACATGCTCCTGATGAGACACAAGATCTGGCGAGTAAATTAAAATGTCGTCCAAATATACAACCACAAACAGCCCCACAAGGTGACGAAAAATGTCATTAACAAAATGTTGGAATACTGCTGGTGCAGTAGTCAGACCAAAAGGCATGACTAGGTTCTCATAATGTCCCTCCGGCGTGTTAAACGCCGTTTTCCACTCATCCCCCTCTTTTATCCTAATCAGATTATACGCCCCCCTGAGATCCAATTTAGAAAACCATTTGGCGCCAACAATTTGATTGAAGAGATCAGGAATAAGAGGGAGTGGATACGGATCTCGAACAGTAATCCGATTAAGTTCGCGGAAATCCAAGCAAGGGCGTAGGCCTCCATCTTTCTTCTTCACAAAGAAGAACCCCGCGGCTACTGGGGAAGATGAAGGTCTAATATGCCCTTTGGCCAGACTTTCAGAAATATAATCTTTCATAGCCTGCCTCTCAGGACCAGAAAGATTATACAACCTAGCTTTAGGCAACTTAGCATCAGGAAGGAGATTAATAGAGCAGTCATACACGCGATGAGAGGCAACTCCTGACACCCCTCCTCAGAGAAAACATCCCCAAAATCCTCCAAAAAAGGAGGCAATGTACTAGGCACGACCGCACTGATGACTGTGTTCATGCAGTTGCTTTTGCAAAACTCACCCCATTGGCTTTTTCTCTGGACTGCCAATTAATCACGGGGTTATGTTTAACCAACCAAGGAAGTCCCAACACAATGGGAGTAGGTAGACCCTCCAACACATAACAAGATAATTGTTCCCTATGTATTGCCCCTACCCGAAGGTCAATGTTATGAACCTCATGAACAAAGCTACCTTGGCCGAGAGGCCTGGCGTCAATGGAGAATATAGGGATCGGTTTGACCAATACACTCAGATGCATACCTTGAGCCTGAGCAAACTGAGCGTCAACCAGATTAGCCCCGGAACCACTATCAAGAAGAACAGACAATCTCTCCACTCTCGTACCAACTACCACCTCCACTGGTACAAGGAACTGAGAAGAACTGGCGGATGAAATACATACTCCCAGGTTGTCGTCCACCACACAACCTGGGATTAACAGTTTTCCGGCGACTTTTGGCTCAACAAGGCACGGGATGGACATTCTCCAACAAAATGTCCCTCTTTCCCGCAGAAAAAACATCTTCTAGTCCTGCGGCGTACCGCCAATCCCCTCCTACGAAATGATGTCCCTCCCAACTGCATAGGCTCATCCGAACAGACAAGGGGAACCTCAACATAAGGGACTTTAGTGGTAGGTGGAGAAACAACAGGGAGTGGGGTTACCTCACCCCTCTCCCGAAGCCGTCTATAGTACGGATAGCTAAGGCCATAGCAGCCTCCAGAGAAGGAGGAGACTCATACTGAGCCAAAACGTCATTTAATTTATCAGAAAGCCCATGACAAAACTGGCTCCTAAGAGCTGGGTCATTCCACTGAGTATCTGTGGCCCATCTACGAAACTCAGAAGCAAATTCCTCTGCCGGACGATCTCCCTGCTGTATCTTACGTAATTTTGTCTCAGCAAGAGAGACCCGATCTGGGTCATCATATACCAATCCCAGGGCAGTAAAAAATTGATCTACAGACAGTAGAGCCGGGATCCCGGAGGAAGGGAAAATGCCCAGGATTGAGGGTCCCCTTGCAGAAGTGAGATAACAATTCCCACTCTCTGCTCCTCACTCCCTGATGATCGAGGCCGAAGCCGAAAATACAATTTACATGCCTCCCGGAAGGTGAAAAATTTGTCTCGCCCACCAGTGAACCTGTCCGGGAGAGCAACCTTAGGTTCAACTCTGGTTTGCTCCAGGGAGACAAAACTTTGGACTTAATGTCCGTCAGCTCCATGGATAATCCCTGCAACTGCAGAGCCAGCTGGGCTACTGGATCCATGGTAACTGGAGATAATTTTTATGGCCAGTGAAAATGTCACGCTGTCTAATGATATGTATACAATGTCAGTAAACTATTAATACAGGAACAACACTCTATACAACAACTAGTATAGCAACATCAGCATGTAAGTATAGAATAGATTTACCTGACACGATATCTGCTGAACTCAGGGTTAATCTTGAGGACTTGATGAGCTGAAACAGGAAAGAGGTGGACCGGGATCTAACCTGACCCTAAACTGGGGTCCTAACTAATCCCTCACCTTGGAGGTACTGATAATGGTTCAGAGGTCCAAGTCTCCAACCTAACCCTGTCTCCTATCAGACCCTGAACCCTGTAATCAGTCCTAAGAAGGATCCTGACTACCACCAAAGGGATATGGGCTGATCTTAGCTAAATACACAGATTAGACATATAAGACAGACAGGATAACACTCGCTTGCATACACACTCAAACACCAAAGGAACATAAATGGTCTGGGAAATAAACTCTAACCACGTTGAGCTTAGAACAACTAAGGAGCTCACAACTAAAGTCTATACAGATTCATTCCTATCTGTGGTCTGCATGAAGGTTTCACTGGCAACTCCCCAAGCAGACAACCAGGAATTTAAAGGAAACCAATCAACAAATAATCAATTGCAGCCGGGAGAAACTGCACCCAGTCCCAGCACCGAGCACAGACAGAATTAACTCCCTAGCTGCCAAACACAAAGAAACAGCAGCTCAGCTGTGAGAAGTCAAAATGTGCAACCGCGACGATCTTCGTGGCAATGCACACATGACACGCTTTAGTAGGGATACATGTAAAGACATGGTGGATTCTCATAGTTCTGGGCAGTGTGAAGACGACAAGCAACAGCACTTATAATCTTACTGATCTTATAAGGTCCAATGTACTTATGTCCCAATTTAGACGATGGAATCTTTATTTTAAGATTTCTGGTTGACAGCCAGACCAAATCTCCTACCTTGAAAGCTGGTGCAGGTTTACGAAATTTATCTGCTGCTTTCTTGTACCTTTCCTGAGCCAATTCTAGATTTTCCTTTAGAAGATCCATATTCTTTTGTAAAGAAGTGATTCTTTCAGCCACTGCCGGCAAGGGCGTATCTATGGGAAATGAGGAAGAATGTTAGGATGATAACCTAGATTGGAGTAAAAAGGAGACTGCTTAGTGGAGGCGCTCTGAGAGTTGTTATAAGAGAACTCAGCCAGTGGAAGTAGATCCACCCAATCATCTTGTAGGTGGCAGATAAAGCAGCGGAGATACTGCTCCAGGGTCTGATTGGTTCGTTCTGTCTGTCCATTAGTCTGGGGATGAAAAGCAGAAGAAAGGTTTACTTTAATGTCCAATGCGGCACAGAAATTTTGCCAAAACCTTGAAGTGAATTGCACCCCTCGATCCGAAATGACCTCATCCGGTACTCCATGTAAGCGAAAACATTCTTAATCATCAAGTCTGATGTCTGTTTTGCAGTGGGTAAGCCGACACAAGGATAAAATGAGCTGCCTTTGTTAGACGATCAACCACCACTAGAATGGTGTTCTTCCCTTGAGAGGTTGGTAACTCCACAATGAAGTCCATAGAAATGGATCCCCACGGGCGGGACGGGGTGGGAAGAGGCTAACAGACCAGTTGGTGAGGAGCGAGGTTTTTGCATCTTGCACAGACTTCACATGAAGTGACATAGTTTAAAACATCTTTCCTGTAAGTGGGCCACCAAAAGAAACGAGAAAGAAATTCTTGTGTCTTTAGAATTCCCCTATGCCCGGCTATCTTGGAATCGTGGATGAGTTGCAATACTCTCAATCTGACTGTTTCAGGTATATACAGACGTTGTCCCTGAATCCACACACCATTCTTAAAGACAAGACTTACATCCCTTGGGGGTTGAGCCAACAAAGAATCCGCATGGTATGCTTCCTTGATGTCCTTAAGTAGGTCTTGATTATGAATCACTCCCAGGAATCTAGAGTCAGGAAGAATAGTCTTAGGAGGAGTAAGTGGACGTGTCTCTGCTGAATGAATCCTAGAGAGTGCATCAGCCTTTCCATTGCGCGATCCTGGTCTATAAGAAATGACAAAATTAAATTGGTTTAGGAAAAGATTCCAGCGAGCCTGGCGAGGAGTCAGGCACTTAGCCGACCTGATAAATTCAAGGTTACGATGGTCTGTCAGGACGACTATTTGCTGTGCAGCTCCCTGAAGAAGGTGTCTCCATTCCTTGAAGGCGGCAATAATGGCCAACAATTCTCTATTGCCCACATCGTAGTTCCTCTCAGCCGAAGACAACTGCTGGGAAAAGAAGGCACAGGGATGCAAGACATTCTTCTCACCTGTTCTCTGAGAGAGTATAGCTCCAACGGCACAGTCTGAAGCATCCACCTCTATTATGAAGGCAAGCTCGGGGTTGGGATGTACTAAGATAGGTGCGGTGGTAAATTTATCCTTTAAACAGGAAAATGCTTCCTGAGCTTGCGGGGTCCAGGAGAACCTAGACTGTTTCCGGGTAAGTTGGGTGATAGGTGACACTACCTCAGAGAAATTCCTAATGAAACGTCTATAGAAGTTGGCAAACCCGATGAAGCGCTGCACCTCCTTCACATTTCTAGGAATTGGCCAATCCTTGATGGCTTGGGTCTTGCTTCCATCCATACTAATCCCTTGCGTAGATAGTACATACCCCAGAAATTGAATTTCGGTCCTATGGAATTCACATTTTTCAAGTTTGATGTAGAGATGGTTTTGTCTTAGGCGTTCTAAGACCATTCTCACATGTCCATGATGTTCCTCTGTGGAGTTAGAAAAAATTAGAATATCATCCAGATAAATCACCACAAATGTATCTAGGAGATCCCTGAAGATGTCATTCACCAAGTGTTGGAAAGTGGCTGGGGCGGTACTCAGACCAAAAGGCATAACTAGATATTCGAAGTGTCCATAGCGTGACCTGAATGCAGTCTTCCATTCATCCCCAGGTCTAATACGGACCAAGTTATAGGCCCCACGGAGATCCAGTTTAGAGAAAATTTTGGCGTGCCGCACTCTCTCCAACAACTCAGGGATTAAAGGCAATGGATAACGGTTTCTAATAGTAACCTTATTGAGTTCCCTATAGTCTATGCAGGGTCTCAGAGATCCATCTTTCTTCTTCACAAAGAAGATGGGTGCACCTGCGGGAGATGAAGAGGGGCGTATGAAGCCTTTGGCTAGATTTTCATCAATGTAGTCCTTCAAAGCTTTTAGCTCGGGCCCCGCTAGGGGGCAGATCTTACCAAAAGGTATCTCGGCTCCAGGCAATAATTCGATTGGACAATCATATGGTGAGGAGGAAGCTGATCAGCGTTCTTCTTGTCACATAAATCCACATAGTCCTGGTATACAGCTGGTAGTTCAGGGACTGACATGGTTCCTTTAGGAACAGAGCAAGCTGAAACTCCTTGACTCATCTGTTTCTCCGGAAAGTGTAATTCCTTGGTCTCCCAGTTAATCGTAGGATTCTGCGCCTGCAGCCATGGTAGCCCTAGAATAATGGGAAAGTGGGGAGAAGAGATAAGCATAAAAGACATTTTCTCCTGATGATCTTTACCCATAAGGACCCTCAAAGGCTCTGTTTCCTGATTCACTGGTCCAGAGGTCAGCAGGGAGCCATCCACAGTCTCCATCTATACTGGAGTAGCCTTCTTCACTGAACGTATCCCCTGTTTCAGAGCAAAGGAGATATCCATAAAATTTCCACTTGCTCCTGAGTCGATCATAGCAGAGCTAGACACCCAGACTGAGTCCACCCAGAGTTTGATGGAAAGGAAGCAATGAGAATTATTTATTTTACAACTCAGCTGGGACACCGCTGAGGAAACTTGAAAAATTGCAGCGTTTATACCGTCATTGTCCCCAGAACTAACAGAGTTTAAGTCCGAAAAATCAAGATCTCTTGCAGCAGATCTCTCTGGAGTCTGAGGCTCGGACATGACAGAGCTCCTCTCGCAACACTCACAGTGAATGACTGCTGCAGTAGTCTTACGAGAACGGCTGGGGCAGTTTATAATGAAGTGCCCTGACTTACCACAGTAAAAACATAGATTTTCCTTTATACGATGTTCTTTGCGTGCATCACTAACCCGTCTTTGTAAAGAGTCCACCTGCATGGGTTCAGGTTCTGGTTCCCTTGTGATCCTACTCAAAGGTTCCTTAGCTGAGGAGGGAGGTAGGAAAAGGTTAGTGCGATTATTTTCGAACCATCTCTCTTGTCTGCGTTCAGTCAGACGAGCATCAATGCGGATACAATAGTTAATAAAGTCACCTAACGCAGTGGGAGGGTCGGCACGAGCAAGTTCATCCTTAATCAGTGGAGACAACCCTTTCCGAAAAATAGATTTTTTGGCGGAAGTGTCCCAAGTGGTATCAAGAGCCCATCTCCTGAAATCCAAGGCATATTCGGCTACTGAACGCTTACCTTGGCGCAAAGTTAACATGGCTGCTTCAGCTGTTGCACCTCGATTGGGGTCATCAAACACCTGCCCCATGGCTGAAATAAAAGCATCAAGGTGATTCAAACAATCATCCTCAGTCTCAATCAGAGGGTTTGCCCACATCAAAGCCTTATTGGTAAGCAACATGATTATAGTAAGCACTTTGGATCGTTCAGTGGGAAATTGTGAAGCATGTGCAGAGAAAAATAGATTGCATTGGTTAATAAATCCCCTGAATTTCTCACGTTCACCGCCAAAACGAAAAGGAGGTAACTTGGGGATCCCAGAACTCGGGGTTATGGCAGGAGCCTGGACTCGTTCCTCTAGAGCCTCAATCCTGGCTCGTAATTCCTGAGTAGTTTGTCCAAACACTTGCAAATTATGATTAGTGAGGTCCTGTAGGCTTGCAAAACGGGTCTTTATAGTCTGTATATCTGCAAGGATTGTATCAGTCACTCCGCAAAGCTCCTTTATGCGGGCCTCCATCTTCCAGATCTTTTAAGGCAGAAGTGCTGGAAGGAGAAGAGGAAAGGAAAAAAAAAAAACAATAGTGTTTACCTGTGGTAACACTCCAGAGTAACATTTAAGGGAATGCGCTCACCTGGAATGGTTGTGAGAAGTCACAACCACTGTCATCACAGAAGGTATTAAACGGACATCTGATATCCACAGTCACAGCAGACACGGCTTTCCCAGACCCAGCAGACACTAAACATTGGCTCCTGAATCTTGTCATGTATAGTGTACAGTTCCTATAGCGTCTTGTGCTTGGGTGCGAGGAAAACACATGAGACATAGGTTGATATGAAATGACTTGTATTACTTCATACAAGCATGCAGAAAAGGTCACACAGTTTGCAGGAACAGAGGCAGGAGAACACAGCAGGCCCGAGTAACTTCAAGCTCTACAATAACTCTCCAAGCAGGTTCAGGATCTCTTCTCTACCGTAATTCCTCTGCAAACATGGATTCACCAGACAGCAGGTTTCCAAAGTCCAAAAGTGTTCCAAAGTTCCTCAGTAGGAAATAGCTGGAGTCCAAAATCCTAGGTTTCCAGGAGTCAGGTCACAGGCTGACTGAGGCTTGATTCAGGAGCACTGATTGTTCAGCTGAGGCTGCTTAAGAAGCAAGAGGGAGAGAATCAGGGCGGGAACATGAAAACTGGAAACTCCATATTAACTGAGGGCAAGAGCTGCAGAAAGACAGAAAGCAAAATGGCCGACGGAAAACTGAGTTTCAAGGAACATGTCAAAAGAGACAAAGAACCTTACAGAGATAAAGTTACCAAGGGCAAAGACAGAGACAAAAACCAGGACAGGCCGAGATCAGAGCACAAGATAGCACGACAGTACCAAAGGGTTAAACAGAACGGATAGTCAGGACGTAGCAATAGATCAGTAAACCAGAGCGGGCAATAGACAGTACAATAGGGACAAAACTGTAACGGAGTATCGATAGCCAAGCCAGGAGGTCAGAACCGGAGAAGACAATATTAGCAAAACGTCAGACAGAGAGCAGAGTGAGCAAACAGACCGGGTCATACACAGGAATCAAACAAGCAGAGCAGTATACACGCAAACCAGGGGGGTCAAATACACAGTCACAACGAAAGTATAGCTGACAGAGAATCTCCCTCTGGACTGGGTATAAATACCCTCCCAGATCCAAAGGGAGGCCAGCAAAAGTTAACCCTGAGTGGACAGGACATTAACCATGTCCTATACCATGACAGTACCCCCCCCCCCCTTAATGGGGGGCCATTGGACCCCCAGGCCTCTCAGGATATCTGGCATGAAAAGCCTGTACCAGTCGATCGGCATGTACCGAACTGGCCGGAACCCATGACCGATCTTCAATGGAGTATCCCTTCCAATGAATAAGGTACTGAAGTCTCCGGCGCACCCACCGCGAATCAATGATGCGCCCTACCTCGTACTCCAGTTGACCCTCTACCAACACTGGTGGAACCATGGATGAGGGATCTTCTCTAACCGTCCCCACAGGTTTTAATAGGGACCTGTGGAAGACGTTAGATATTTTGAAGGAGGTGGGCAACTGAAGCCTGTACGCCACTGGATTGATCACCTCTACAATCTTGTATGGGCCAATAAATTTGGGGCCCAGCTTCATAGAGGGTATCAAGTTTGATGTTACGGGTGGACAACCAGACCTTTTCCCCCACTGTCAATGCAGGACCCAACCCCCTCCTCCTGTCCGCAAAATGCTTGTACTTCTTCTGGGCTTTGGAGATGTTCTCCTGCACCTCCCTCCAAAGGTTTTTTAACTGTTGAACCATCCCCTCGGCACCAGGACAACCAGAATCCATACGGGAAAATTCCCCAAACTGCGGAATAAACCCATAATTGACCTGAAAAGGAGACTTTCCGGTAGACTGATTGATACGACAGTTGAACGCAAATTCTGCCATGGGTAAAACCTCACACCAATCTTCCTGTCTGGAGGAGGCCAGGCATCTCAGAATCTGCTCCAACGACTGATTGGTGCGTTCAGTCTGTCCGTTGGATTCCGGGTGATAGGCAGAGGAGAATGATAATGTGACCCCCAACTTCTTACAGAACGCTCTCCAAAACCTGGCCACAAACTGCACACCCCTGTCCGACACCACATTCACAGGCACTCCATGCAACCGAACTATGTGCTGTATAAACAAGCGGGCCAAGGTTTCAGCAGACGGCAACGCGGGTAATGGCACAAAGTGGGCTTGCTTAGAAAATCTATCAACCACTACCCATACCACTGAATTGCCCTTGGATGAGGGAAGATTAGTGATAAAGTCCATGGACAGGTGTGTCCATGGTTTATCCGGAATTGGTAAAGGCACCAATTCCCCGGCCGGCCGGATCTGAGAGCTTTTAGAGCGAGCGCACACCCCACAAGTATTAACAAAATTTTTTATATCAGTACCCATAGAGGGCCACCAAAAACCTCTAGCCACTGCCCCCCGGGTAGCTGCAATACCAGGGTGTGCACTTAACACAGAATCATGAAATTCTTGCAGGAGTGTGAGACGGAGCTGTTTGGGTACGAACAATTTACCTGGGGGTTTATTCCTGGGAGCTTGTGCTTGTGCTTCGAGAATCTCTCTCTGTAACTCAGAGGAGACTTCGGCTACAACCACTCCCGGTTGAAGAATGGAGGAAGGAGGTTCTGGAGGGGACACAGAATCAAAACTTCGGGATAAGGCATCAGCCTTTACATTTTTAGACCCTGGTCGGAATGTGATGGTAAAATGAAAGCGAGAAAAAAAAAGTGCCCACCGAGCCTGTCTGGGGGTCAATCTCTTAGCGGACTCGATATAGGCCAGGTTCTTATGATCAGTGATGACCGTAATGGGATGAGCGGCCCCCTCCAAAAAATGCCTCCATTCTTCGAAGGCCAGTTTGACCGCTAACAATTCCCTGTTGCCGACATCATAGTTTCTCTCTGCCGAAGAGAACTTTTTAGAGAAAAAGATACAGGGTTTAAGATTAGTCAGGGTAGAGGGGCCCTGGGACAACACTGCCCCCACCCCCACTTCCGAAGCGTCGACCTCCACGATAAAAGGTCTTGACGAATCGGGTTGTACCAACACAGGGGCTGAAGTAAAGCATTTCTTCAATGTAAGGAAGGAATTTTTTGCGGCCACGGACCAATTTTTTACCTCTGCCCCCTTAAGAGTGAGGTCCGTCAAAGGTTTCACTATACCTGTGAAAACCCTTTAATGAACTTCCTATAATAGTTAGCGAAGCCCAAAAATCGTTGCAACCCCTTCAGATCATGAGGCTGCACCCAATCTGTAATGGCCTGATCCTTCCCTGGATCCATGCGGAATCCCTCCCCGGATACAATTACACCCAGAAAAGACAGTTCTTGCATAAAAAATGAACACTTCTCCAGCTTAGCATACAAATGGTTCTCCCGGAGTCTCATAAGAACCACACGTAAATGATGTAAGTGTGACTGACTGTCTTCTGAGTATGTCAGAATGTCATCCAGGTAAATGACTACATAACGTCCAATTAAATCAGAAAAAACAACATTGATGAAGTTCTGAAAAACAGCAGGGGCATTAGTGAGACCGAAGGGCATAACCAGGTTTTCAAATAGCCCCTCAGTTGTCAGGAATGCTGTTTTCCATTCGTCCCCCTCCCGGATCCTTATAAGGTTATAAGCCCCTCGTAGATCGAGCTTAGAAAACCATTTGGCCCCCGTGAGTTGATTGCATAGATCGGGAATCAACGGGAGAGGGTACGTGTTCTTAACGGTAATTTTGTTCAGTTCCCGAAAGTCGAGACACGGTCGCAACCCACCATCTTTTTTCTTTACAAAGAAAAACCCCGCTGCCACGGGTGACACCGAGGGCCGAATATGCCCTTTGCGAAGGCTTTCTTTGATGTACTCTTTCATGGCTTGGCGCTCAGGCCCGGACAAATTAAACAAACGAGCCTTGGGTAATTTGGCTCCAGGTAACAAATCAATGGCGCAATCATAGGGTTTATGTGGTGGGAGCGCCTCTGAATCACTTTCGGAAAATACGTCTTCAAAGTCTTTCAGGTACTCCGGAATACCCTCCAGACTGACAGACGACACAGATACAGATTTATCGGTTTGATAAGAGAAACGGAGTTACAACAAAGACCATTATTATTACATCCCCATCGGGTGATCTCCCCTTTTGCCCAATCAATGAGAGGATTGTGGCGTTGCAGCCAGGGCATCCCCAATACCAGTCCTGCAGGCAGATTATTCAGAATAAAGCAACTTAATTTTTCAACGTGAGTGGAACCCACTTTCATAGAAAAAACTTCATAAAACAAATTCCATCCCGGGCAAGAGGGGATGAATCCACAGCCACAATTTTAACAGGATCTCTCAACCTGACTGTCCCTATCTTATTAAGAGTCACAAATTGGGCATCAATCAGATTAATGGAGGAACCACAGTCAACAAAGGTGGTGGTCATAACAGAACCGCCAGCAAGTTCCAATTCAACCTGGAGCACCATTTTAGCAAGCGAAAAAAAATGTACCTGGGAGTCTGGGCAACCTCCACGATTGTTGCCCAGACTCAGTAGTTTTCCTGATGATTTCACAGAAGAAGGGCAGGAAGGACAGTCCCTTTTCCAATGTCCAGAGGCTCCACAGTAAAAGCATAGACTGTTGTCTTTACGGTGTCTTCTCTCACGTTCCTTTCCTGAGACAGCCTCCATCTCCATGGGCTCAGATGCGGGTGCGGTGTAACACAATTTGGAGTACAAGGGAGTCTCTTGTTGCATCATTCCCCTAGCACGGAGTCTCCGGTCCATACGGACCGCCTGCATCATGGCGTCCTCCAGAGTATCGGGAGGATGTAATGCCAGAGCGTCCTGCAGACGGTCAGATAGGCCCCTGCGGAACAACCCCCTCAGGGCGGCATCATTCCAGGATACTTCCGCGGTCCAACGTCTGAACTCTGAGCAGAACCATTCAGCAGAGTTCCTCCCCTGTGTCACACTCATCACCATATCCTCAGCCAGACGCACTCTATCAGGCTCGTCAAAAATGTGCCCCAGAGCCTCAAAGAACAGGTTCACAGACATACGTTCAGGAGCAGAGGAAGAGAGAGAGAAAGCCCATGCTTGCGGAGCCCCCCTTAATAAGGACATTACAATCCCCACCCTCTGCCTTTCATTTCCAGAGGTCCGGGGACGCAATTCAAAGAACAACTTGCATCCCTCCTTAAAAACCCTAAACAATTTTTTATCTCCAGAAAAATTGTCGGGTAATTTTACAGGGGGGTCGGGGTCCACAAGAGATACATCAGTGGGGCCCCCCTCCTGGAACCCCGACGGAACAGACCCCATTAGAGCGTCTGCCACATCTCTCTGTACCTGCTGATGCGACTGAACCAGATTTTGCTGCTCCATAGACAGCCTCTGCATAAGCTGGGAGAGCTCATTAACCTGCTCAGTGAGAGCCCGTACCGGATCCATAATGTGCTAACACCCCACCACCAGGGAAAGACTGTAAGGGTCAGCTATAATGTCAAGGACACCGCACTGCACATGCTCACTGAGCCAGTGCACGTGTCCTAAGTAAACCAACTGTGCCCCAAGATACCTGTAAGCAGAGCCGCAGCAGAGAAGACGTGTGTTTCTGTGTAACAGGACCTTCCGCAGCATGTGTGTCATGGGTGTATCGCCACGAAGATCGTCGCGATCACACATTCTGACTTCTCGCAGCTGAGTTGCTGGTGCTTTGTGTTTGGCAATGAGGGAGTTAATTCTACCTAGCTCTGTGCTAAGACTAGGTCCAGCCCCGCCCAGCTGCAGTTGATTATACACTAATTAGCTCCCTTCATATACCTGCCAGTTTGCTTGGGAGATGTCGGTGAAAGCATTCATTCTGACCAGCAGAGCGGATCGTTTCTGAGAAGACTTAAGCTAAGAGTGCCTGTTGTGGTTAATCCTCTCCTCGCTTATTGTTTATCTCCTTAACCTTTTGTGTTCCCTCTGTGTTGTAGTTTTTGTATGCAAGGCAGTATTTACTTTACCCTTGTCTGTCTCGTGTGTCTAATACTGTTAGTAAGCTGTGATCTGCCCATTCCCTTTGGTGGTAATCAGGGTCCTTCTCAGGACTGGATTACAGTGGTCAGGGATCTACAGGAGACAGGGTTAGGCTGGCGACCTGGACCTCTGTACCATTAACAGTACCTCCAGGTAGAGGGACTAGTCAGGACCCCAGATTAGGGTCAGCATAGACCCCGGTCCACCTCTATCCTGAGACAGCGTGACATTTTCACCGACCATACTAAAGATTCTCCCCAGCCACCATGGATCCAGTAGCCCATTTAGCTCAGCAGTTGCAGAGTTTGTCCATGGAGCTGACGGACGTTAAATCCAAGGTTTTGTACCCCCGGGAGCAAGCCAGATCTGAACCTAAAGTGGCTCTCCCGGACAGGTTTACTGGTGGGCGGGACAAGTTTTTTACTTTCCGGGAAGCATGTAAATTGTATTTTCGGCTGCGGCCGCGGTCGTCGGGGAGTGAGGATCAGAGGGTGGGAATTGTCATCTCGCTCTTACAAGGGGACCCTCAATCCTGGGCGTTCTCTCTCCCCCCGGGCTCCCCGGCTCTCCAGTCAGTGGACCGATTTTTTACAGCCCTGGGTCTGGTATATGATGACCCGGATCGGGTCTCCCTTGCTGAAATGAAGTTACGTAGGATACAGCAGGGAGATCGTCCGGCGGAGGAATTTTCTTCAGAGTTCCGTAGGTGGGCCACGGATACTCAGTGGAATGACCCGGCTCTTAGGAGCCAGTTTTGTCAAGGTTTATCTGATAAATTAAAAGATGTGTTGGCTCAGTATGATTCTCCCCCGTCACTGGAGGCCGCTATGGCTCTTGCAATTCGCATTGATAGACGGCTTCGGGAGAGGTGTGGGGTAACTCCGCCCCCTGTGATGACTCCACCTCCTTCTAAAGTCCCTAATATTGAGGTTCCCCTGGTTTGTTCCGAGGAACCTATGCAGTTGGGAGGGACATCATACCGAGGGAGGGGGTCGGCGGTACGTCGCAAAACAAGAAGGTGTTTCTTCTGCGGGAGAAAGGGACATTTTATTGAGGGGTGTCCATCCCGTACTGCACTGAGCAAGAAGTCGCCGGAAAACTATTAATCCCAGGTTGTGTGGTGGACGGCAATCTGGGAGTATGTATTTCGTCCCCAAGTCCGTCTCAGTTTCTCGTACCAGCGGAGGTGGTGGTAGGTACGAGAACTGAGAGGATTTCTGTTCTTCTGGATAGTGGGGTCGGGGCTAATCTGGTGGACGCTCGGTTTGCCCAGGTTCAAGGTATGCAACTGAGTGTACTAGCCAAACCTATCCCCATATTCTCTATCGACGCCAGGCCTCTCGGTCAAGGTAGCTTTTTGCAAGCCGTACATAACATTGACCTTCGAGTGGGGGCAATACATAAAGAACTATTGTCTTGTTATGTGTTGGAGGGTCTCCCCACTCCTATTGTGTTGGGTCTTCCTTGGTTAACTAAACATAACCCAGTTATTAATTGGCAAACCAGAGAGATAAGCCAGTGGGGTGAATTTTGCAATAGTAACTGCATGAACACGGTCATCAGTGCGGTCGTGCCTAGAACCTTACCTCCTTTTCTGGAGGACTTTGAGGATGTGTTCTCAGAGGAGGGGTGTCAAGAATTACCTCCTCATCGCGAGTATGACTGTTCTATAAAATTGCTTCCTGATGCTAAGTTACCTAAATCTAGGTTATATAACCTTTCTGGTCCTGAGAGGCAGGCTATGAAGGACTATATTTCAGAAAGTCTGGCCAAGGGGCATATTAGACCTTCATCTTCCCCAGTGGCCGCGGGGTTCTTCTTTGTGAAGAAAAAAGATGGAGGCCTACGCCCTTGCCTGGATTTCCGTGAGCTTAATCGGATTACGGTCCGAGATCCGTATCCGCTCCCACTTATTCCTGATCTCTTCAATCAGATTGTGGGCGCCAAATGGTTCTCTAAGTTGGATCTCATGGGGGCGTATAATCTGATTAGGATAAAGGAGGGGGATGAGTGGAAGACGGCGTTTAGCACTCCGGAGGGACATTATGAGAACCTTGTCATGCCTTTCGGTCTGACTACTGCTCCGGCGGTGTTTCAACATTTTGTTAATGACATCTTTCGCCACCTTGTGGGACAGTTTGTGGTCGTTTATTTAGATGACATCTTAATTTACTCGCCGGATCTTGTGTCTCATCAGGAGCATGTGAGACAGGTGTTGCAGATCTTGCGAGACAATAAACTGTACGCCAAATGCGAAAAATGTGTATTCGCCGTTCAGGAACTTCAGTTTTTGGGTTTCCTGGTGTCAGCTTCCGGTTTCCGTATGGACCCTGGGAAAGTGAGAGCTGTGCTTGAATGGGATCGGCCAGAGGATCTTAAAGCACTGCAGCGTTTCCTGGGGTTTGCTAACTACTACCGGAAGTTTATTCGTAATTTCTCATCTGTTGTCAAACCTCTCACTGACATGACTAAAAAAGGGACGGATTTTTCTAGGTGGTCTGACAAAGCTTGTCAAGCATTTTCCTCCTTGAAAAAATGTTTTGCTTCGGCACCCATACTCATTCAACCAGATGCATCACAACCGTTCATTGTGGAGGTAGACGCATCTGACGTAGGGGTGGGTGCGGTATTATCTCAAGGTCCGTCTCCTGGTAAATGGCATCCGTGCGCCTTCTTCTCTAAAAAATTGTCGTCCGCCGAGAGGAATTATGATGTCGGCAATAGGGAACTCTTGGCCATTAAGTTGGCTTTTGAGGAATGGCGTCACTTTTTGGAGGGGGCAGTCCACCCGGTCACCGTCATTACTGATCACAAGAACCTGCTGTATCTAGAATCGGCAAAACGTCTGAATTCCAGACAAGCTAGATGGTCGTTGTTTTTTACCAGGTTTAATTTTGTCGTCACATATCGTCCTGGGTCAAAAAATGTAAAGGCTGATGCTTTATCTCGTAGTTTCCCAGGGGCCGGGAAGACGATGACCCGGTTCCTATTCTTCAGGAGGGAGTTGTTGTGTCGGCTGTATGCTCTGAGCTTGAGGAGGAGGTATTGGAGGCTCAGGGGGACGCCCCTGTAGGACCTCCAGGGAGACTGTTTGTTCCAGATCAGTTAAGACAAAAGGTTATCGAGGCACATCATAATTCTGCTTTGGCAGGACACCCAGGGAGTAAAGCAACTGTGGATCTCCTTTCACGCCGGTTTTGGTGGCCTAACTTAAATAAAGAGGTGGTAACTTTTGTCGCGTCCTGCGAGGTTTGTGCGCGCTCTAAGACCCCACATACCCGTCCTTCTGGGCCCTCTTACCTTTGAAAATCCCGGAGCGTCCATGGACTCATCTGTCTATGGACTTCATTACGGACCTCCCTCCGTCGTCAGGGAAAACTGTCATACTAGTTGTAGTTGACAGGTTCAGTAAGATGGCACATTTTATTGCTCTTCCTGCTCTTCCTAATGCTAAAACTCTGGCGCAGGTGTTCATTGGGGAGATTGTGAGACTTCACGGGTTGCCTTCTGATGTGGTGTCAGATCGGGGGTCTCAGTTTGTGTCCAAGTTCTGGAAGGCATTTTGTTCACGTCGGGGGATGCAATTGTCATTTTCCTCGGCTTTTCATCCGCAGACCAATGGTCAGACAGAGCGTCTGAATCAGAGTCTAGAGACATATCTTCGGTGTTTTGTCTCAGAGAACCAGGAGGACTGGTCTTCTTTCTTGCCTCTGGCAGAGTTCGCTCTTAACAATAGGCGGAGCGAGTCCACTGGTAAGTCCCCGTTTTTTGGGGCATATGGTTTTCACCCCCAGTTTTGTACTTTCAATGGGGGGGGCTCTTCTGGGGTTCCTGAGGAGGAACGATTCTCGTCGTCACTTGCTTCAGTGTGGAGCGGAGTGCTGAATAATCTGAGTGCTATGAGGAACCGTTACAAACGTATGGCTGATAGGAGGAGAGTGTCTGGTCCGGACCTTAGTGTGAACGATCTGGTATGGTTGTCTACCAAGAATATAAAACTCAAGGTTCCCTCCTGGAAACTGGGTCCCAGGTTCATCGGGCCTTATAGGATCAGTTCTATAATTAATCCTGTGGCATTTCGTCTGGACCTCCCTCCTACGTTTAAAATCCACAATGTGTTCCACAAATCGTTGCTTAAGAGGTACGTGGCACCAGTTATACCGTCACCTCTACCTCCTCCTCCAGTGGTGGTCAATGGTAACTTGGAATTTCAGGTGTCGAAGATCATTGACTCACGTCGGAATCGCCGGTCCCTTCAGTACTTGGTTCATTGGAAGGGGTATGGTCCTGAGGAGAGGACGTGGGTTCCTGCGTCTGATATTAACGCAGATCGTTTGGTTTCGGACCTTCCACACAACTCACCCGGACAGACCTGGCCCTGAGGGTCTGGAGGCCCCTCGTAGAAGGGGGGGTACTGTCATGGGTGTATCGCCACGAAGATCGTCGCGATTACACATTCTGACTTCTCGCAGCTGAGTTGCTGGTGCTTTGTGTTTGGCAATGAGGGAGTTAATTCTACCTAGCTCTGTGCTAAGACTAGGTCCAGCCCCGCCAAGCTGCAGTTGATTATACACTAATTAGCTCCCTTCATATACCTGCCAGTTTGCTTGGGAGATGTCGGTGAAAGCATTCATTCTGACCAGCAGAGCGATCGTTTCTGAGAAGACTTAAGCTAAGAGTGCCTGTTGTGGTTAATCCTCTCCTCGCTTATTGTTTATCTCCTTAACCTTTTGTGTTCCCTCTGTGTTGTAGTTTTTGTATGCAAGGCAGTATTTACTTTACCCCTTGTCTGTCTCGTGTGTCTAATACTGTTAGTAAGCTGTGATCTGCCCATTCCCTTTGGTGGTAATCAGGGTCCTTCTCAGGACTGGATTACAGTGGTCAGGGATCTACAGGAGACAGGGTTAGGCTGGCGCCTGGACCTCTGTACCATTAACAGTACCTCCAGGTAGAGGGACTAGTCAGGACCCCAGATTAGGGTCAGCATAGATCCCGGTCCACCTCTATCCTGAGACAGCGTGACAATGTGACAGCCAAGGGGCGGAGCTGGCCACACGTCTCTCAGAGGCAGCAGTAATGAATGATGTGTACTGCAGACTAACAGGACCTGCAGCACATGACTGCTGGGGGCGTGGCCTAAGCTCCAGAGATCTAGGAACTGCAGGAAAACTCCTAGCAGGGTAACGACGAGATAAAGTTACCAAGGGGCAAAGAAGAGACAAAAACCAGGACAGGCCGAGATCAGAGCACAAGATAGCACGACAGTACCAAAGGGTTAAACAGAACGGATAGTCAGGACGTAGCAATAGATCAGTAAACCAGAGCGGGCAATAGACAGTACAATAGGGACAAAACTGTAACGGAGTATCGATAGCCAAGCCAGGAGGTCAGAACCGGAGAAGACAATATTAGCAAAACGTGAGACAGAGAGCAGAGTGAGCAAACAGACCGGGTCATACATAGGAATCAAACAAGCAGAGCAGTATACACGCAAACCAGGGGGGTCAAATACACAGTCCACAACGAAAGTATAGCTGACAGAGAATCTCCCTCTGGACTGGGTATAAATACCCTCCCAGATCCAAAGGGAGGCCAGCAAAAGTTAACCCTGAGTGGACAGGACATTAACCATGTCCTATACCATGACAGTCTATATGTATGTGTATTGTGAGTTCTCCCCCGGTTTAGGAGAACAATGGGGAGTCCTTTAGCTGTGTTGACATAAGCCTAAGTTAAATGATGATGAAGGAACAAAGTTATACAGAAATCCAGGACAGGGCAAACTATGTATCATGACAATTCCTTCCCCTCCAATTTTGTGTACGTACGAGGGACCTCTACAGGTCGCTTGTTAAGTACACACAGGCAGGGCTGACCGGACTCAGGGCTCCCCCTGCCTGGACAGTCCATCTGCATTTTGGTGTTGGCTGCCTCTTCTATACTGTATGGTAAAGTTATAGGGCTGCAGAGCCAGGCTCCATCGTAGTAGGCGTCCATTGTCCCCAGAAGCTCTGTTCAGCCAGGTGAGGGGATTGTGATCAGTAACCACAGAGAATTCTCGTCCATACAGATACGGCTTTAGTTTCCGGAGGGCCCACACTATAGCCCGACCTTCTTTTTCCACAGTTGCATAGGCCACTTCTCGGTCCAGCAGTTTCCTGCTGAGGTAGGCGACGGGGTGCTCGTCCCTCGCTGCATTCACCTGGCTGAGTACAGCTCCCAATCCATAAGCAGTGTCCGTCTGCACAATGAATCGCCTCTTATAGTATGGAGCAGCCAGAACAGGGTCACAGACCAGGGCGTCCTTCAGCGGTTAAAAGCCTCCTCACAGGCTGGAGTCCAGATTACCAGCCTGGGCATCGTTTTCTTGGTCAGGTCGGTAAGAGGCTTGGCCACAATGCGGCTGTGTCGGCGGTTCTGGTGGCCTCATTTCCATGGATGAGTTGTAGGTGTCTCCATTTGCTGCTCTCTTGGCTTGACTTCTGGTTACCGCACCGACAAAGTGGCAATGCAGATGTCCCACATCATTTCCTAAAAGAACGTCTGCAGGGAGGCCGCTCATCACACCGACCACGCATTGTTTGGCCCCAAAGCCATAATCCAGGGTCACCCTCGCTCTTGGAATATATCTCTGGGTGCCTCCAGCCAATACAATGGCAATTCCTAGTCCCTTTTGAATTGCTTCTGGCTGAAGTACTCGGGGATCGGCTACGGTGAGAAAAGCCCCAGTGTCACAGAAGCCAACAACTTTTTGGCCATCCAGCACGACCTCCTGTAGATGTTGGTGCTGAAGGTCAGAAGAACAGGTGGCTGGGGCTCGCACCCCATAGACTCCTGGTATGGGAGCCAGGGTATCGGAGTCACTTGGCAAGTCATCAGGGACTGAATCCAGCTCTTCTCCTGGTGAGAGTGTCTGTAGATAACAAACCGGCAAAGGCGGTCTGTAGCCGTCCTGTCTCCGAACACCTGGACATTGAAATTGCAAATGTCCAGGCTGCCCACATCTATAACATCTGCGCTCTGGGACTCTTCCCCCACGTCATAGTCCCGAAGGTGGAGCAGGAGTAATGCGAGGCCCAGTCACACGAAGGTCACCATGAGTTGATGGTCTATTGGGATGGTGAATATGGGAGACCGAAGGACCAGGAGCCGCCATCGTCGGGGGGCTGGTAGTTCTTTTCTCACTGAGTAGTAGTTTTTTCCATTGAGGCTTGATGGTGAGAGCCTCATCCGCTAGAGCTGCAGCTTCCTCCACAGTGGCTGGTCTCCTTTCATGCACCCATTCTCGGATCTCAGCGGGGCACTTGAAGTACTCTTGAACTGCTCTTTCAAGATGACCTGGAGGAAGGCCCCCCAAGTTAAGGCCTCCTCTCCCCCCAGCCAGCGATGACATATTTGTTTGAGTCTGTGGGCATACATCTTGAAGGACACCTCCTCATCACAGGCCAAAGTACGAAACTGGGTCCTATACGTGTCTGGGGTCACAGCATAGTGTTCTAGAACAGTCCGTTTAATGTCTGCATACTCACAGTCCCCCGAGGGTCTATAGCTCTATAGGCTGCGGCAGCTCCACCCTCTAAGAGCCCCACCAGATGTCGTACTCTCTCTCTTTCTGGGACTTCCATTAATCGACACTGATGCTCAAATTCCTGGAAGAAGCCCTCAATGTCACCTGCAGCCTCCTGGAACGGCTGAAATCTTTGCGGGACACTCTGGGGAGTTCCCTCATGGTGGGTGCTGGGGTTACAGTCTGTCTGGAGCTTCTAGCTGCTTCCAAAGCTATCTGCCTCTCCAGCAATGGAATCTCCTTAGCTCCTCGCATGACCTCCATCTTATAGTCTATGGAGACCTCCTCTCCCATCATTGCCATCTCCTCCTCGTACCACACAGCCCACTGACTTTTTAGGGTATTTACCTCTGCCTGTCGCCTTTCCTCCATTTGCTGTGAGGTGCTTCCTCAGTGTCCTCTTGCAGGCGAACTCCTTCCAAAGCCTCAGTTAGCTGCTCCTTGGAGAGTCCCTTGTAGCTGACCCCCAGTTCACGGGCCTTTGTTTGTAAGCTCCCCACAGTCCAGTTCTTGTACTCTGAGGCTCTGGTTCCAGAAGTTGATATGCCTGACAGGACGGATTATGCCTGACACAAAAAGACTGATGTGTGAAAGTAGCCTAAAAGATAATTTTTGTGGGAAAAAATAGGATTTTTAGTTTCATGCCTGGGCATTATAAACTTGTGTGAAGCACTTGGGGGTTCAAAGTGCTCACCACAGGGATGGTGGGGGTCACTTGTGGGGGGTTTCCACTGTTTAGGCTCATCTAGGGCACTGTAAACGGAACATGACCCCCATCAACGTCTGCATTCCAAAACGTTATTACCGTATATACTCATGTATAAGCCGACCCGTGTATAAGCCGACCCCCCTAATTTAGACACAAAAAACTGGGAATACTTATTGACTCATGTATAAGCCTAGGGTGAAAAATGATTATGCCCCATATGATGCTCCAGAGATTATGCCCCCATATGCTGCAGATTATGCCCCCGTATGCTCCACAGATTATGCCCCCGTATGCTCCACAGATTATGCCCCCATATGCTCCAGATTATGCCCCCAAATGCTCCACAGATTATGCCCCATAGTATAGGTCCCTTATGCTGCTGCTGCAAAAAAAAATGACATACTCGCCTCTCGTCGCTGGGGGCCAGGTGCCGGTGTCCTGAGCAGGCGGTGACACAGGCGCGCTATGGGGGACAGGTGCCGGTGTCACCGCTCGCTCAAAACCCCGGCACCTGAGATATTTACCTGTCACCGGACCGGTCCACCTCTGCGCTGCTCCCTCTTCCGGGTCCTCGGCAGTGAATGATCAGGACGAGGGCGCGGCGCGCACTAACCACGTCATCGGGCCCTCTGCCTGAACATTCACAGCCAGAGGAGGTCGGAGCAGCGCACAGCGGTGGTCCGGGGACAGGTAAATATTGCTATACTCACCCCTCCACCGGCCCGTCTCTACAGCATCTCCTCTTCTCCCCCAGTCTCCGCAGCTCTTCAGTCCTACAGCTGTCACGTGGTACCGCTCATTAAAGTCATGGTCCGGGGACAGGTAAATATTGCTATACTCACCCCTCCACCGGCCCGTCTCTACAGCCTCTCCTCTTCTCCCCCAGTCTCCGCAGCTCTTCAGTCCTACAGCGGTCACGTGGTACCGCTCATTAAAGTCATGAATATGTGCATATTCATGACTTTAATGAGCGGTACCACGTGACCGCTGCAGGAAGGAGCCGGAGATCGTGGGAGAAGCAGGGGGGCTGCAGAGACACGCCGGCGGAGGGGTATGATACGACACCCCCGCTCCCCCCGTATATGACTCGCGTATAAGCCGAGAGGGGGACTTTCAGCCCTAAAAAATGGGCTGAAAATCTCGGCTTATACACGAGTATATACGGTACTTCCTTTCCAAGGCCTGCCGTGCGCCCAAACAGTTTTCCCCCACCACATATAGGGTATCATCGTACTCAGGACAAATTGGAAAACAACTTTTGGGGTCCAATTTCCTTGGGAAAAATCTAAAATTTGGGACTAAAAAATCATTTTTGTGGAAAATTGTATTTATTTTTTCACACCCAGGCATTATAAACTTTTGTGAAACACTTGGGGGTTCAAAGTGCTCACAACAGATCTAGATAAGTTCCATAGGGGGTCTAGTTTCCAAAATAGGGTCACATGTGGGGGTTTCCACTGTTTAGGCGCATCAGGGGCTCTCCAAACGCGACATGGCGTCCAATCTCAATTCCAGCCAATTTTGGTTGAAAAAGTCAAACGGCGCTCCTTCCCTTACGAGCTCTGCTGTGTGCCCAAACAGTGGTTTTCCCCCACATATGGGTATTGGTGTACTCAGGAGAAATTGCACAACAAGTTTTTCTGTCCATTTTCTCCTTTTACCGTTGTGAAAATAAAAAAAAGTTTGTAAAAGATAATTTTTGTGACTAAAAAGTTAAATATTAATGTTTTCCTTCCATGTTGCTTCAGCTCCTGTGAAGCACCTGAAGGGTTAATAAACTTATTGAATGTGGTTTTGAGTACCTTGAGGGGTGCAGTTTTTAGAATGGTGTCACTTTTTGGTATTTTCTGCCATATAGACCCCTCAAAGTGACTTCAAATGAGAGGTGGTCCCTAAAAAAAATGGCTTTGTAAATTTTGTTGTAAAAATGAGAAA